>JAIWNE010000081.1:0-146931 GCA_025331445.1 Blakeslea trispora | reverse complement strand
AAGCTCTATAAGGCTCTGAGTTGTCAGGCCAGTAAAGCAAAGCAGCTGCCTTTGCAGCTTCACCCTTGTGCACACCTTCAAGACGCTTCATGAAGTAGTACTTCACGGAGAGATACCGAGCGTTGTTGTAGGCATCTCTCTTGTTACCTTCCTTCTGCTTGTTCATTACAGGTACAACATACTTTTGAAGGTCACCAAGCTTCTCCCTGATCAAGGTGATCTCTTTCTCGCGAGCACTGATTTTTATCTCCTTTTCTTTAGGAACTGGCTTTTGCCGAACAGTGATTCCAAAGCTCATCAATGTTTGTTCAGGTCTCACTCTCTCCTGTTCCTTCTTTCTTCTCCACTTGGTGGTAGTTGATACCCCTTGGTATATACCCTTTCTCTTCGTCAAATTGCTGTTGTTGCATGAGAGAGTGTTGTTGATGTTTCTCTCTGCAACCTCAACAGATTCCTCTCTTTCAATTCTGGCATTGACTTCATCCAAATTAATGCCATCAATGATCCAATCATCACAATCCTCTACTTCGTTAACTGTGACGAACTGATTGTTCTCATTTCTGCTTCTGTTCTTGAAGGCTTTTTGTCTAGCGTTAAGTGGAGGCATAATTTTATAATTTTTAATGAAAATGGAGAAGGGATATTGGGTTTGATGTTTTCTTAATTTATTGTCTGGTTTGGTTACACAAATATATTAGAGGTTACACACTGCTATAACAATATCATACAGAAATTTTTTATTTTTCAAATCTGACCCTCCACCATATAACTCCCAGCCAAGAATTTTAAAACCGACTAACTTCAAAACCTATCTGCTCAAAACTTTTGGTGACAAAAACAAAAAGCAAGCCTAAATAATTGTTTAGAAAGGTTTAAAAAATATATATTCAGGCTCGCTTTTTGTTTTTGTCACCAAAAGTTTTGAGCAGATAAGTTTCGAAAACTTGTAAAAATTTTCGTTAATTAAAAATGGAGGCACTGTAGAAAAAAGTTGCAAAAAAAACCCTTATTGAGAATCAACCAAAAAAAAAGTTGCTCAAAATGGACACCTCTTATTGAAAGTATAATTAAGACAGATTCGCTGCTTTTTCAGAAAAAAATGAAAATAGTCAAAAGCTATTATTATTTTATGAAAGATTGTTTATCTATTACTTTTTGCTTTTCTGATCATTTAGATACCAAAAAAAGCGATGTTGAGGTACTTGGAAAGGTACATCTTCAATTTTATTGCAAATATGCCCTCTTGCATTCAAACAACGACAAGAAATATGTAACCTGGAAAGCAATCTCACTCAATTTACAGCCTATTCGACTTAGAAAAAAAATAAAAAAATGAATCCAAGTCATTTTAAGAAAAATGGCGGAAATCGAATTTTTTAATAAAATGGTTAAAAAAGGCTCTAAACACAAAATCGTCAAGTTATGAAAGATTCTGTGAGGAATCACAACATCCAATACAACAAACATAAAGTACATTTATCCAAGAGTCATCCTAGAAAGTTTTATCCACAATGAACGTGTTTTCGTAGAGAAAATAAGATTTTTAAATTAAGCAGTAAAAAATCATCAGTCTCACCACCGTCTCATCGACATAAAAAAAATGTGGATGAGACGGCAGGCAATTTCAATTGATTGTAGTGCACACTACAGATAAAAAAACATGAATTACACGCAGGAATAGGGCATATCCTGCGCATAACTCATAAATTTAACTAATGTTCAAAATAGCATGTATAGCTCACCCCATGAGTTATAGGCCTTAACTTGGGTATAACTCATGTTTTTTAAGCAGGCGAATTTCATTAGTTATAGCCTGTATGTATCATATAACTCATGTTTTCATTCATAAGTTACAGTGCAATCCTTTCATATTATTTGCTCTTTTGATCGAAGTATGCTTCATGTCATTGGCTTAAAGAGACCTTTTGTATTTCTTTCGGTCTTTAGACTGTCTAACTCCCATAGGCTCTCTCATGTTACATTTTTACACAAACATTTTAAATACACTCCTTTGCTATTTGAACTTGTTTTAAAGATGTATGCTTTATTTGGTACTCATTACTTTTCTTTATTGGCTAATATGCCTTTCATTATTACTCATTTACCACTCGGTTAAAATATAATACGGAAAACGTCATTTGGATTCTTTTATATTATTAGTTTATTTAATAAAAAAATTGTTTATACGATCGATCCATCGGATCTTTATTCGTACATCATTGGCTAATCTAATGCTCTATATACTGGGTCCCCCATACCCTTCTTTACCTCTTTACCCAGCCATAGCTGTGGTAGTCTCTAAACACTACACTTACCTTTAGATACATCGTTTTGACCGTATTCTTCTTGTTATTCATTCAGAAAACAGTAGAATCCATTTAGACATCTTCTTGTAACCAGTAAATAATAGATAGAAAGCAGAAATAACTATAACAATAAAGAAATAGTCATTAGAAACAATTGAGAAAATGAGCAATAAATAAATTATTTACCTTTTAACAACCATGGTTACTAGCCTTCACAAAAGGGATAGAGGATAGAGCATCTATCAGATAAATCCAGTTAATATCAATAAAGAAATAAACATTTGTAGACTTTTTTCTTACTTACGAAATTACAGATAATGGACCTCTTTAGCCTTTTAGATACATCTTTAGGATAGAGTAAGTAGCCATCGATTACTACGGAAAACATTGTTAGATTTGCTTCAAAAAAGGATGATCGATCACATACCCTTTCTTACTAAACATAGCACCAACTAAAACCAGTTACTTGTCTTGCAATACTATACATTGATTCATATTAATAAACATCTTTCTTTTTTAATAAGGAGATACATACCATGAACCACTCGGAAAAGTTTTAAGAAAACAAAAAGAAACAAAAGAAAGAGAAAAAGAGATTGAAAAAATTTTAATTGGTTTTTAGCTATCTGATATTTCATCCTGATCTATTCGGCGCTCAAGCCAAGTTTCATTCAAATTCCGAATTTGTCAAATTACTTTAGATCGTAACATCTAATGCTATAAGTATAAAAGGCTCGGTTACTGACAGCTTCATTGATCTTTTTTGCTTTTTATTACTAATTACAAAAGTACCAGCATGTTCCACACCACTACTACCAACAACAACAACTCCAACGCCAATAACAACAGAGCCATTCCATCTGTTGGAACCAGCTCTCGTCGTATCATTCCAACCCCTCGCTCCAACAACTCGGCAATAGAGCGTAAATTGGATGAAGTAGTTCAAGAATTGGATACTATAAGGAGATCTTTGGAGTTATATCAGACAAAGTTCGACCACTTGTCTGCAGACCATGAGGAATTCAAGGCTAAGTTCAACAACAAGCCTGCTGCAGACAATAAACATGGCTTTCCTGAGTCAAAAATTGAACTCAAGCAAATTCGTGTTAGTATTAATACCTGTTGATTTAAGGAGATTGTCTTCTGATAGCCATTCTAGTCAATCATTTTAGATGAACAAGAAAAACAATTGGGTATTGCTGGTTGGAATCTCGATGAAAAACTGATCAATGGTCCCAACAATGGTCCTAATGTAAACCAGATCATTATGAATACATTGAACTGTCACTCGTACGTCTATGCTACCTCTCATCACCTGTGGCCTAGAGACATGGCAAAGAGGTACATCAAAGAAGTACTCACTCAACAGTACAATCAACAGAAACACACCACGAGAAAAGCAGGACTAAGCGCAACCGAGCAAGATCGATCAAAGAAAAGAACAAAATATAACACTCGTAAGACATATGTAAATTCAATTTGCGTAAGGTGGATTTGTAAAACTCTCTTACTTAACAGTGCATTTGCTTTTTTGACTTAGCTCTTGGACAGAAGAAGAGAGACGTACGAGAGTCACCAAAACGAACTGAACGGTATCTTTAGTTCTCATGAAGAATGTTTGCAAGTGTTGATCAGTGAGATGATTTCCGATCAGGAAGATGAATACAATGAGGAAGGCAGGCAACTTAGGGCCAGAGGAGTTCCTCACTATAGAAAGCAAAGAGTAAGTTAAGATATGAATGTAAAAAAAGAGAACACTGTTTACCAACACCTTCAACTAGTGCACTGATTTTTTCGACAAGCTCGATGAACTTCGTCTTGCCGACAATCGCAAGCGAAACAACAGCTTTCAAACAACTGAACCGGGATCTCGAGTGGTCAAGACCATCAGCAACAGAAACACAAGAAACATTGTGCATCTACCCGCTTGGGCTGTTGATCACGAACTTTTGTAGTCTTTTTTTTTGTTGAAACTAGAATAAATGCATAAAAAATAAATAAAAAAAAAAGTGTGTATTGTTTATTTTAAAAGAACATTCTTGTCAAAGGAAGAGCAACGAAAACCCCGTCGATTTCAGTTGCACAAATGCTTATAGGCACATACAATTTATGCACAGGTAAAATACTATACGAGCTTTTTTGCTCGTATTCCTTACGAAAAGGACGATTTGTATCGCTTGTGCCTGTTGCAAAGTCTTCTGCACCAATGCGAGGGTTCTTGTACCAGTTGACGAACGCAAAGCAATGCTTGGTCAAGAAGCGCTCGCCATTTTCATGAAATACAGTGTCATGAAAAAAAAAGTACTCCACGGTTCCTACACGCAGATGCTCTTCACCTCGGGTATCAGATACCCTCTCCAGATCATCACTCTCGTAATCATCAGGACGGAATGCATATATTTGTGCTGCATTGTTTCGGCCCGTCAGACGAGAACCGTAAACATATCCAAGCACTTTGATCTTCTTGATTTTTTGTACCTCGTTGGGTACCTCGAGAGGTGTCTCGTATTGTCTTTCATAGTATGCTTTTAAGCATTCAAAGTCCTCTTGAATGAGTCTGTTGGATGCTCTTTTAGCAAAAGAAACCAACACATGGCCATCCTCTCGCAACTGTTCATAACCCATAGGATTACCGTTTTTCTCAGAGAACTTAAAAATAGTCTCTCTGTGGATGGAACTGTCTGATCCAAAAGGTACAAGTTCCATACCGTTGACTGTGAGTTGTTCAGATTCTTGATACATGGTTAAGTGTTAAGACGATTTAAAAAAGAGTGAGAGAAAAATGTGAAAATTATTATGAGATGCATGAATTGATTTATTTAAAATACATCGATTGGAATGCAGCCTTTTTTCTCTTTTTCTTTTATTTTATTTTTTCACAATAGCCAGTAATGAATCTGTCGAGATGTATACGCTGTCAAGGATGCTAACCAGTTGCAGAGCAACGCTCTATAAAACGCGACTTGCTAAGTTATTGTCATCGCGAAATGACTCGGGTATTATACTTTCAACTTTATAACAAATGCTTTCTTTTTTAATAATTTTTTTTATTAAAGATATGGAATAGTAATACAAAAAAAAAGTCTATAGATAATAAAAAGAAGCAAAGGAAGAAATTTAACTGGAATCATAATGAGCAACAGAAGCATGATCGTTTGAGAAGACAATTGATTGCATTCTGTGCATATATGTTCTTTCAAAATTGCGTTTGTGATTCGTGGTTATATTTTTGATGAAAAAATTATTGCGTTCGAAGCCAAAACCCCAGAAGCAAGAAATTGGGCCAAATTTGTCAATACATTCACGAAGGTGAAGCATGAAATGGAAATTGGGAGTAACAGAGCGGGTGCCATACCGTTGTTCAAATCCTTTTGCGAAAGAAAGCAAATGCTGGTGCACTACTTCAATGTCGGTTTTTCTAATTGCGTTGCTGTCAAGAAGCTTCAAGGCGTTTATCAGATGCATGATCAAAGAGTGATCAGAGGCATCGAGGATGGGAGGGGAAAGGACACGTTCGGCAATGGTGGTGATGAAGTTCTTGAACTCCACAGCTTTAACATGAGGGAAGCCTTCTTTAGTCATTTTTTTGGCCATCGGGGCACAGGAAGCTTTGGGATTGTATTTGATGTTTTCTTGCATCATTTTTTTAATCTTGGGCAAAGCACCTTCAGGAAGCATGATTTGTAGAGCCCTCTTGACAACACCAAGGTACAGTGCATGCATGGGTTCAATGGCAAGGCAATTGTAAGAATAATACGACAGCTCAAAAAGAACTGAGTATCTAACACCGCTATTCTTCTCCAACATACTTCTTTCTCCAACTGTCTTCGCATTCTTCCAGGCTTCTGAACTTCTCTTCGTCTCTTCTTTTGTTCTAGATTCCCACTGATCACAGTCCCAATTACAGTAATTACGAATATTACCAGTACCATCAAATCCCGGAAAAAATGTTTTGCACATATGGCAACCATATCCACTGTTGAAGGACATGCTTGCAGCCAGTTTCTTTGTAGCGGGTAGATCTGAACTCACGGCGTACAAGCATGCCCTGACTTGGTTGTGTTCGATTTTGCCATCTGCCATCACCATCTTCATCGACACACCTTCCAAGAGCGTTTTCAGGTCTTTCGCCAAGGGAACAAGGTAGTGATTTATTGCTGTGGTGGGAGGCTCACTGGGACCAGGGATCACGCCAACAAGGATCATATTCTTTCTAAGGTCGCGGCCGTCTTCCTTTGGAAGGTTCATTATTGTAAGGTAAACACAACCAACGCTATGATTTGTATTGAATGGGCTGAACCAGTCGATATTCAGGGTTAACAGAAGGTTGTAGTCTGACTGTGTGACAAAGGGAGACTCATTGGGAGAGGACTTGAAGTTACAAGAGGCGGTAGCATCGTATATATCACAAAGATACTCGTCAGCAGGAGCGCGACCTTTCCATGCCTTGACCTGGTTTGCGAAACCTTTTCTCAAGAAGAATTTTTTTAGTGTATAAGGGACAGAGCAGTACGAATAAACAAGCTTTGGAATAAGCTTGCAGTTTTCAGCGTTGATATCATTATCATATACCAAGCCATTGCAAAATTCACCGGATCCAGTGGGCTTGAAGATGGCGCCTTGCAATGGCTGGTTACAAAGCTTTGCTTCTTGGGTTGGCTCGCTTTTGACTTTTGCTAAATGATGGCAGGATAGACAGGCTGCGTAATGTTTGATTCCATCAGTGCTCAATGCTTTTAAAGGATTACGGTCAACAAAGGTAGCCACAGTTTTTGGGAATCGGTATCCGTCGCCATGGATTTCCAGTACCTTGTTCAAGGCTCGCATCACTTCTTCAGTTTGGGTGTTTGGAAGGTTATTGTCATGAAGCTTGGAGACCATGGACGAAAGGATCTTGGAAGTCTCAGACTGGGGGATTTTGTTTGCTAAGTGAAAAAAAAACATGAAAATTAGTCTGTGGTTCTAACTTCAAATATTAGAATACTACTTACAGCAAGAAACAAATTCATCATATAGATCTTCGTCATCAGAAGCGGCATCAGCACTCTCAATATCATTGTCATTGGCTTCAACTTCATCATCAACAGCTTCATCCATGACAGAATCTATGGAGTCGTATTGTTCCACATCAGAAAAATCAACATTGTTTTGAGCATTGTTAACTAGAAGCTAGTTAGATATGATTCAACACTACAGGTATGAGATATCCAATTGTTTACCTTCATCGACGGGAGCACTAACTGTGGCAACTCTTCTGCCGTAGTAGGCAGGTGTAGTGGCGGCAGCAGTTCTTCCACCTAAACAGAAAAGAAAAACAAATACAAGTTAGAATTGAGGGCTGTTATTTACAAGTCATATACTTACTGTAAGAAGCTCTCCATTTAGCATACTTCATGCCTCCAAATTTCTTGGTTCTAACATGGTAATTGTATTCAGCTTGGTTTAAGAGAGGTCTGGGAGGAGGAAGAACACCACATTCATCACAGTGACAGTAGTAACATCTTTCAGTGATACGAGTAGACATTTCGGTAAGGTAATTGATGGATTTAGAATAAAAAATATATGGACATTCAAGTATTATTTTCAATGGCTCTTTTATACTTTTTCTCTCTTCAAATTTTGTCTGCTTTGATACAAATCGAATGAGTTGAGCAACATATTATTCGTTCCCTGATCAAGGACAAATGAAAACTTTTATTGATTAGAAACCTTTGATCGGAAACAATGTCTTTGGATGATTAAGGATGTCGGTTGATGAATGATCCCTTTTGGCAGATGTATATTAAACCGAAACATTTTATGATTTTGGTATCCATGGATAGAGCACAGCTTTTTATTTAAATTAATGTGTAAATTATCTCATTAACTGTTACAGTTAAAGACTTTACTTTAATTCTTTATACTCCTTTACCCTGTTTTAGGATAAGATGCCTTCCTAATATATCCAGAGTAAAGAAGTTTGTTTAAATACAGCTATCTGCTGTTAAATATTCGAGACCGATCAGAGTTTTTTTTTTTGACTACGCTTTCTGGTGTTGCTGACTTTTCTTTACCTTTGATTTTTTTTAATTGGTTACAGTAGGAGAATACTCTCTTTTTTTTTAATTCAAGACTATCGACTTTAAGAGAATCTCAGTTGCAACATACGACTGATCAGACTACGCAAACCATACAAGCTCATCTCAACTTGTAGAAATACTAAATAACGAACTGCAATAACAACAATAAACCACCAGCTTTTTTTTAATTCTTTAAATGAAGTTGCTTTACATGCAGAGCTTTAACTTGTGAATCTTTATCTACGAAAAGAAACGTTCGACTTCTTTTATCTGGTATTTTTGAGTGAGCTTGTTCAATATACTGCACTCTTGAGACCAGCAACAGTGATTCGCACAAACAGTTGGAAGTAATGAAGAAGCATTCTCTTTATAAACAGTTTTTTGAGCGACAACATATGTTTAAATCATTTTTTGTTCTTTCAAACAACTCAAAGCCATTCAAGACATTAGTATATGTTACAGCTTTTATCAGAACCCTTTCTAATTGTTAGTTCACACTTTCAAATAAGAAATGGTTTACCTTTTGCATGATTACAGTAATTCCTCTTTTTTTTTTAATTTTTTTTATTAATCTCTTTTTTTCAGTTGTATCGAGCTTCTCTTTTTTTTGTTATTCAGCATGAACTTTTCGATACCTCTTTTTCATTTAGTGAAAAGAACAACGACATCATTACTCTTTCTTCAACTTGTACAAAATAACCAGCATCACTCTTTTTAAAGCAGTGTTTTTGTTTTATTTTATTTTTATAAAGAGAATAACGAGCTTATGAGCCACTGTTTCGATAAACTATTCGCAAAAGTCCTTTCCTAATAGAACAGGAATACTTTTGCAGCACTACGAACTACTCACTGCCTCTTCATGTGCAGCATTGCAACATGTACCAACAACATTAGCACACTGCATAATTTCTTTATGCTTTAGAAAAAAATAAAGTGTTTCAGCCAATCAGGTTGATGGATTCATTTTGCCTTGAATTAATTTTTAGCAGAGGAAAATTTGGTAGAGGTAAAAACCGGACTTTTAAACACTTTGAAATTAATTTATTATTTTTTTTTACAAGTTAAAGAATACTAGAAATTAAACAGCTATAAAGCAATGAATACTTGCTGTAAAGGTCTCAATTTTTTTGCAAAATGTATTCTAGATAGTTAAAGATATACTCATGCCAAGTCTCAGCTCATTCTGACCATTTTTCATTGAGTTATAAATTTGTTGCAAAATAACCCTCTATAACAACCCCTATAACTCATGTTTTCGGGCATGAGTTACGGGCCGGAAAACCCAATTTTCTGTAGTGGCTTGTTCGAATCATAGGTAAACATACAGCAGAGATATAAGTTTGTCAAAAGAAAAGTGCTCGTTTAGCTCAGGTAAAAGATTTCTTTTTTATTTACAAAACAATTATATTGGCTACTCAATGGAGCATAATGCCAAATTGCATGAACTAATCTAAAAAAATAGAGGCGAAACAGAAAAAAAAACCCTACAGAAAACGAACAAAAAGGGAAAAAAGACAAGAGGAAAAAGATGTAGAAAAGAAAAAAATTACTCGAATAAAGCTTGCAATCAAAGGCATGACCAACAGCTGGGAACTTTGATAATTACTTACCACCGTGGCAGCGCAGTGAAAAGACAGAGCAGTATTCTTTCATTTATGGAGAGGGAGAGCAGAACCAACGATCACCAGGATCGGGGATGAAGGGGATTGTGGCCAACGGGTGGCGCAAGCAATCTATGCTATGGAGCAGTTGGAGAAGAGCATACCAATAAGGTGGAGGATTAGAGGCAGCGTTTGTAGGGAGACAGTTGAGAGCGAAATCAATGATGTGCACACCAGGAGGAGGACGGGGCAAAGCATCAAGGAGGGAGGGATCGAGTGCACGACATGTCAGAAGGTGATCACGAGAGAGGTACTGGCCAGAGGCACAAGGACACTCTTCTCGGAGGTTGATGAATCGACCTAAACGCCAACGAACCAAAAGGCTACGTTGAACGCGAGACATGGGCAGGTAGAGGATGGGGTCAGGCTTGAAGGTACAAGGTCGGCAGGCACGGAGAAGGACATGTCGGTTAAGACGGGCACTGCGTTCCATTTTCTTGTTGAAGATTTCCTGCCAGTAGTCCTGGAAATGAACACGAAGTTCAACGTCAGAGACGGGTGGGGGCGAAGGAAGAGAGAGAAAAAGAGGGTTGTGTTGTAGGCCTTTGACCAAACGAGGATAGCGGAGCGAATCGCGCAAAAGGAGAAGGAGACAATCATCAGGAAGATACTGAGATCGGAGAGCGTATTTTGTAACAAGAACATTGTGGCGATGATTCATGCTGGGGATACATGTGAGGTGCATAGCAACCTGGAACCATGATCCACCAACGAACATGCTCACAAGTCTGTTTTGAAGTTTGTCAAGCTGATCCATTTCTTGGGCAGAAAGACGGGATATGGCTAGGCCATACTCAATTTTTGGACGCACAAAACAGGTGTAGAGGCGAGAGCAGAGAAGGAGAGAAAAGCCATTGCGATGGACGCCGACAGAGGTAAGGAGAGCCATGGTTTTAATAGCGGAGGCAGATCGATGAGACAAAATGCTCGCACTATGTATACCAGAGGACCGGAAAGGAACACCAAGGTAGATGAACTCATCCACAAGTGGAAGAGGTTGGTTGTAGAGGGTCAGACGTGGGCCATCGTCCGTGGCGTTGATAACAGCACACTTGGAAGGACTCCACCGATACCCGAGAGAGAAGGAATGATCACCAGCAAGATCTAGCATACGCTGTACTTGCGATCGCGAACCGAAGATAGCTACATCATCTGCAAAAAGCAGACAATTAATAGCCAGAGGCTCATTTGTGCCAGGAAGACATACCGAAGTAGTATCGACCGAAGCGACAGAGCGAAGGAGAGAAGGCAGCGAGTTGATGTACACAGAGTACAGAAGAGGTGAGAGCACGGATCCTTGAAGGACCCCAGTAGCAGGCGCAAAGGGAGCAGAGGTATGGTTAGCAATCAGCACCGAGACCTGTACTTCATCAAATAAATTGATGAGAGTAGCAAGAATCGGGCGAGGCAACGTAGAGGTAGAAAGAGCATCCCAGATAACACGTCTGTCGACGGTATCGTATGCAGCCTTGATGTCAAGAAACGCAATAACAGGACGGTGCTTGTGAGAGAGAAAGTAGTCATGCATCAAGTCATGCAAGCAGAGGGCTTGATCCAGAGGACTACGTTGAGCACGAAAGCCACCTTGGGCCACGTCAAGTTGAGGCGAGTGGTCCTCGAGACAACCAGAAATGGAAAACTCAAAGAGTTTACGCATAACAGAAGTCAGCGAGATTGGTCGATAATTTGCTGGGTCAGCAGGATCATTCTTCTTGTGTATTGGAAATACACTAGCAGTGCGCCAGAGTAAAGGAGTATAACCCCATTGGCAACAAAGCTGAAAGAGAGAAGAGAGCACGGAGAGACTACACTGGCAACGGCCTTCAGCATTTCTGCTTTCAGGTGATCGCTACCAGGAGCCTTCCTTGTAGGTAGACGGCGGATATAATCCATGATTGCATCAACAGCGAAATTCTCCTTATCAGAGTCAGACAACGTAAACGGAGCTGAACTACTGAAAGAGGGAGTAGGTGGGGGACGAGAAGCGGAGGGGAGGAGAGAGCCACTATAGACAGAGGCTAGATGATCGGCCATAACAGATACGGCTGCTTGAGGACCATCAGCATGACTAAAGGACGAGGAGCAGTCACGGCGACGTTTAATACGCGCAAGAGTAGAAATAGCTTTTTTAAAGTCTTTTTCTAAAGAATCACAAAAGTTCTTCCAAGAGAGACGTTTAGCAGCGGAGATGAGGCGGCGAAAGTGACGATGAGCATCTTTATGTTGATTCCACCAGAAGGCTTTGTCAACACCAACAGCATGACGCCAACGACCAAAACACTGATCACGCTTTTTTGCAGCAGTTTCTATTTCTTCTGTCCAGTACTTTTTCCACCAACGACCAGGACCATTGACCTTCACACCTATCGAACCATCCAAAGCTACGTAGAAGCACTCATTAAGAGTGGCATTCAGCGCATCAATATCAGGCCGAGTCAGTGGTGGGTCAGAAACCAGGGAATCCAGAGTCAGAGACAGACCAGAGACCAAGGAAGCAAACTTACTTCTAAAGAGAGCTAAAGGTTCCAACTACTTAGACGTGAGAGGTTCCATAGTCTTCTAGGAGCAAGAGTGCCGTCAGAGTTACCCCCAGATCCCAAAGGTGGAACATAGTCAAACGACAGAGTCATTAGCCTATGGTCCGAACCTAGTGACAGATCAGTTTCTACAGTTAGACTGAGATGAGTCATATTCCATGAGGAGATATTCGTCAGAAAAAGATCAATGATACTGCTATGTTCAGCTTCCTGCCGAAAAGTACTAAACGTAGCAACACCATATGCCAGAGAAGCATTCAATACTTCAAGTGAGCGTTGTTCACAAAGAGTTTGCAAACGAACACCACGAGGAGTAGTTCTTGAATCGCCAGTGAGAGAGCCCATTCTTGCATTGAAATACCACAAATGATAGTGTCTGAATGAAGGGGGATTTGCTTGAGAGAGGATATCACCAGATCGTCAGAGATACTGGGTGGAAAATATACACAATGCACATTGACTGCACCTATTTTCAAGGATAAAGTATATGCATTGAGGGAGGGAAGTTGAGAGATGGTATGAGGACAGTGGGGGGAAATGAGAGCAGTAATTCCACCTTGGCCACGGTTGTTAGCACCAACTACCTTTGATCCATACAAATGGTACTGAGACCAATTGACAGGAAGATAGCCGGCTGTGAGCCAGGTTTCAGTTACAAAGAGAATATCAGAATGAGCGGAATGGGAGAGTACATCATGGACAGTAGATTGACTAAGGCCATTTGCATTAAAGAGACTTAAATAAAAGGAATGTGAGGGGGATGATGATGGACTCATTAAAGTTCCATATCAGAGCCAACGTCAGAGTCAACCTGAGGTTCAGTGCGGAAAGCAAACTGAGAGGAGGAGGAAGAGGTCTTTGGAAGCCTAGCTTCAGCAGCAGCGACGCACATCTTGACATCATCGTCATCAATCCAGCCCCACTCCGAGAAAGAGCGAGCAACAGGAGAAACAACGAGAGGACGGAGGAAAGAGAGAGTAGAGATGGCACGATCACGTACCAACTCGAGCATTTGCTGTTCTCTTTCATCGTCTGAAAGAGAGGAGAACTTAGGATCGGCGAGGTGGGCAGGGCTTAAAGGATCGAAATCCGTAATGAGTTCGGCGCCGGCTTTCTGCATGACAGCAGTGAATTGCTCCACATACTGGACATGCATAAGCACACCAAGAACACCAGAGGCAGGAAAGGAAATGTCGAGAACTCGACCAGTGTCAACGCCAATACGGCGAAGACGAGAGCGAACTTCAGATCGATTGATCTTTCTGGAACGCCCAAGGTAGACGTATTTAAAGCCTTGAGGACCTTTGGCCCCAGGGCTCACAAAGAAACGAGCAATAGCTGCACGCTTCTTGGTTGAAGGTGCACGTACCTTCTTGGCAGGTGCAGGAGGAGGAGAGACAGCAGGCTTGGCAGCAGCAGCGGCCCAGGAAGAAGCAGAGATACCATTGGAGGCAACAGAGACTTGGGAGTCAGGTACGGTCACCTGATTGTCAACTAATTTGAGAAGTCTTTCATTCTCAGTAGCTAATTTTTTATTTTTTTCCTCCAGGGAAAAAATTTTTTCTTGAAGAGATTCAATATGTTTGAAGAGCCCATCATGTTGTTAAACTTGTTGTTGCAACTGCAACACGAGATCTTGAAGTTGTTGCAAGTCAACTTGTGAGTTGCGAACAAAGGAGGTAGGTGCATGTGATTGCAATGGTGAAGTCATCTCGAAAAGTAACTTTCAAAACGACTCGACAAAAAATAGGTATAACTGTTGCTAGAGGTCTACGCTTTTGCTGAAAGTTATGTATGTTGTTACTGTTGACTTGGGTGGTAAGCTAATATACTTCTTTAGTATACTGGCTTCTGATTAGCTAAAATTTGGAGGGGTGGATCACGTGACTTAATATGAGTGATTTAAAGTAATAGAAAAGCGAAAGAAAATTGCTCGTTTAGCTCAGTTGGTTAGAGCGTGGTGCTAATAACGCCAAGGTCACAGGTTCGACCCCTGTAATGAGCATGTTAGTCTTTCTTTTTAGCGGTTTTTTCTTTATGTAATAAAGGGATTTGATATACCTTGTTACTGAGAGGGCATTTATTTCTAAATACTGTTACACTGTTACAGGACGTAAGTAGTATTTTGCCAGTAACGAGTCAGAGTCAATGATACAATAGAACCAAAGAGAGGAACGATTGTTATGTAATGAGCACCACGTTGTTTAGGTAACGAACCTTAAGAAGAGATATAAGTGAAAAGAGAAGAAAAGTAAGTTAAATGAAATATATAAATGATACAATGATTAAGCGTCTTAGCAGTTAATCAAGGGAAGTCTTAGTAATAGAAAGCCTGTCTATGCGGCAAGGTTAATGTCAAAGTATATAGTAAAGTTAGAGGGAGAAAAGAGCTTCTTGTTTATTTAATAAAACTAATTGATATTTATATCTTGTTATATTCGTAGAATATAACAGGCACAAAATATAACAAAAAGGTGAAGACAAATAAAGTCAATTAGAACCAGAACGGCCAAAAAAGATAGATATGAATCTGATCCGCGTTTATTTCAAATATGTGCCTAGTATTTATACTTTTTACGATGACTGAGTAACAATCCTTAATTTAACTGAGTGACATGGATAATAGCTTATTTTTGGTGCAATGGATAAAGAGTGAGTACCTCTTGTGTATAAACCATAATTCACTATTTGTGCTTCAATCCAAGTGTACTTGATACAAATGAAGTGTGATCCGATCTTTTATTTTAGACTGAGTTTAGATGTCAATTAAGCTATAGCCAGTTATAACTGTAGAGCCGTGAGCACGTTTAGGTCTGTATTATAACTCAGATAGGGTAGAATGTAGGCTGTATACAACATATCTGTTCATCCTATTGATGACAGTCCTATCTAAAAGGATCTAAGTTAAGTAAATTTATGAGTCATTGCTAGTCTGATGGTGTTGTTAACCAATTGAATGGTATAATAATGGTGAAATACAAATAATGTTGGGGAAGATTGAAAAGTTTTCAGTGAGATAGATTGTTATAATAAGTTTGATTCGTTGAATGGATAGATGTAAATGGGAGTTTTAAATGAGATTTGGGTAAGATAGATAAAAATAGTATGATAAGTATATTTAGAATAAGATAATGATAGATAATATGAGAGAAAATAAGATGAGAGAAGTATAATAAAGTAAAAGAAGTAGAATAATACTAAAGCATATAATTACAAAGTGCTAAATTATTGCTCGTAACAGCAGTAACTTGAGAAAGAGAAGAAATAGATATAACAGAGCAATCAGGCAGCAAGGTTATAAGTAATGAGCACCAGGTTTTAAGTCGTCCGACTAGAGATATAAGTAAAGTAGAGAGAATAAAGTGATATAAAAGAGAGATGTAATAAATGAATACAATGACCGTAATAAGTATCAAGGGAACTAATAACAATATGTGGATTTAGGTAGTGAATATGTGAAACTACAACCAAGTGTAAAGTAATTAAGAGAGATAATAGTTGAGTCTACTAATAAGAGAAGATTAAAGAGTTTATATACTATTCTAAAAGAAGTCATGTTGGACTTGCAAACTAATAATTTAGACAGTCAAGTTAATGAGTCATCATGTAAGGATTATTAATATATGTCTAAAAGTTCTATTCATTATGATATGGAAAGTCAGAGAAGGATTCTAATAAAGTTGTTGTGTAATAAGAGATCAAGAGGAGTTGTCAAATGAGTAAAAGACCAAATAGGAAGTACAGAGTTGGATTCAAAGCAGCGAAAAGAAGTCAGAAAATAATTGAGTACTAGGATAATTCCTGTGCGTAACAATGTGTGTCGCAGACACCGTCACTTCGATTTTGGGGTGGTAGGGGACATGAAATAAAATACTTGAACTTCCGAAAATAAATAATTTTAAACGCAGAGCATTTCAACTTTAGCATCACCACGGCGTAGAGGGTGTATATAGTGACTCAAATAATTGTGAAATAACCTTGCTAAATATTTGTTTTTTTTCATATGCGGTTTCAAAGAAAAATAGGCAGAAACACAATGAGAACCGATGCAGAGACACAAGAATTGGGCCATGGGTAAAGTATTATACGAGCTTACTTTGAATAGGAGTGCTTTATAGTCGAATCATATCTAGCTTAGGTCTCAAAGGGGAGTTATAGTGACAAATTGCCTTTAGCGTATATAGCGATGATGATTTAGCATGTTCTACATGTATAACAATAAATGAGCAAATGGCAATACCTTTAATTTCGGATGAGCTTGGTATATGATTGGATTATTTTGGTATTATGGGCAAATCAAGCTTCTTTAATTTTATTAATTTGGATCAAATAAATGCTATATATGGGTTCTTCTTTAGGCTGATTTGTAGCTCAGATGTCCTTTTTTGTAATGGGAATGCTGCATTGGGTATATCCAGATAGATTGGCATGCTTGGCTTTAATATAGGTACCTTTTGAGATCATGGGAAGCAGTATAAGAAGCAGAAATGAATTAATTTCTATGATTAGAGCCTTCAATTCGCACCTTAATTGCTTTGCAGTAGCTGCGCTTGAAAAGATATACAGGCTTAACCGAGATTATTTTTTTCGTGATTATTTCTTTTTCTTGACAGCCATTTTGAAGCAACATGCAAGGTCATGAGCAACACCAAGTAAGAGATCACTAGTCACCAGTACACACAAGAGTTAGAAACAATAGAGGAAAAAAGTAAAAAGCATAGAAAGTCTAAAAAAAAACGAAAAAAATAAAGATGAGACGCGATCCTTTACACATGTACTTTGTCATCAGCATGTTGTGTCCTTTAGTTGTGATTAGGTACCTCATGAGTCCAGCCAACAGTGAGAGCAATAGTCAGAAGTAAACAGTTGATAAAGAGGGGTTCATTTGGTAAGATAGTCAAGTCAAAATAATCTGGAAGCGGTATTTCACTTGTCACGAAAGAGATTCAAAGCGATGAGGCAAGCTCATCTGAGATGGAGCACCCATGTAAGCATGAGCAAAGGCGAGAAGACACAAAAAGAAAAAAAGCACAAGCAGTAAAGTTGAAAGGAACCCCAAGTTCAATCAAAAAGAGATTCGGCAACCTTTAAAAGCACAGACCATAGTAGTGAAAGGAGAATAGGCGGATAAAGAGCATTTCTCGAAGACGAGGTAGAGAGATGGCGACATGAGAAGAGACCAAGTACCCTGAACGACGGTATATTAAAGAGAAACTGTAATTCAAAAAGCTAGGGCAATAACCAGAGACAATACTTAGATAGGTGGACCACATGTGCACATAAGAAAGAGGATAGACATGAATAAATCAGGCATAGGATGGAAGCATGGTAGGCGATTGGATATACGATTGTCAAAGGGTTTCAAGGCAATGACTACAAATAGAGCAAGTTAGTCGATGCAATGTATACAAAAGCATTTGAACATTTAAATGGAGAAATCGAAGGACCTTAGGCAAGAGTAACTTGAAAAAGACGCATCAATCCAAATAGACAGCCCTTTAAAAGATGGTATTTAAAAAACAGCCAAAGAGGAATAAGTTTGAGCAACATGGTATAGAGCAGGCAGTTTGGATAAAGAAGTCATGGATGAGTTGGCAGAAAGCAATACAGAAGAGTGTGTGATGGATAAAAGATTGTCTATCAAAGTCAATGATGAGTATCTACACAAGTATGTATAAAGTGGATGATCAGCAGATATATACGGAAGAAAAGTTGAAGGATTTTAAGAAATAGAAGAGAAGCGTAGTCGAGTTATTGAGATGTTGTCATCATAAGGTGATACACATGTAGCTATTGTGAAATAAAAGATTTAGTGATGTTGATGGATTATATGATATTTGTAAAAAAAAAAAAAAAAAAAAGAGAGAGAAATAAAAGTGCTTACCTTTTGCTGTGCATTTACTGAAAAAAAGAGAAAAAAGAAAATGGGGGATTATAAAAATGGCTAGTATATATGAGAAATATGGCAGTGATGGGAAGAAAGCATGATTTCATTGACAGATTTAAGCTAAATCATACTGAAAAGGAAAATGTCTTGGATTTGCATAAACAGATTTTATTAGTGATCAATTAAAGGAACGCTTTACAAAAGGGGATCTTAAAGAAGCACTTCAAACAGAATCTATGAAGAAAGCTGATAGTAAAGCGTCGAGCTGTTTCATGTTAAACAAATTTGAGTAAAGCAATTTTAAACATAAAAGTGATAAGTTAAAAATCATAATGTATCAAAAGCAACTCCTTACATAGTGTCGCTTTTGATCATGATTCAATCAATTATAATTATAGGATGGTACATTATGAGGCAAATATAATATAATTATTCATTTAGTGTAATCGCTCATACATATATAGTATCAGCGTCGCACCCTTTAGATCCATCTAAATACTGAACATTGAAGAATACAAGTTTCAGTTAGAACATGCTGTCATTTTATGACAGTTTCATGTTCCTCAATATATCGTAGGATGGTGGATATCAGAAACATCAAGAAGAAGTATTCAAATGTTTTCACTTTTTACGGCTTTTCGGAGTTTTCGGGGATAAAAACTCAACTTCATGAGATGACGTCAGCCAATAAAATGTAGAGAAAACTCTTTCCTTTCTAACGCAATTTGAATCACCGTATTTGGTTTTGTGTAACAAAAGTTACAGTGCTTCAAAGTCAGACAAAACATTTGAACACTTTTGGACAGGTATTAAAAAAACCACGATTTGGCCACCACCGCAGTTTGACTTATAAATATCCCGTTTTTTTTTGCGCTTTTCAGTATTCCACATCTCATACACACATTTTCATATCAAAGTAAGTAATGTATCGTAAGCTAGATGCATCATTAAATCAAGACATTTATTTAAGACACAATCCCACTTTGTGTCACCAAGCTCAATTTATATTGACAATCTCATTCTACACTGAATAAAACCCTCTCTTTAATCTTGTTTAACTCATCTTGACTTAACAGATAAATTTTTTTTTTAAACACGCAAAAGTTTATTCAGTATTAAGAAAATGTCCAACAACAACAACAACAACAACAACACCAAGAAGGCTAATGATGCTCATCGCGTCAACAACGACCCTAGTAGTCATCGTGCCCCTGTCACTACTAGCATCGACTACTCTCTTGATGAGTTTCCTCCTTTGCCTCCTGCTTCTCCTCGTCGCGATCCTATCGCTGCCACGAACATCAGAAACAGTGGTAATCCTTATAGACAAGAAAAGCCCAGCGAGTCCATGGATATTGACACATATACTGGCAATGCCCTGTCATCTCACGATGTCGCAGGAAGAACTTCCCCTCCGTCTGTTGAGGATGAAATGTTTGAAGATCTCGGTGACGATGATCTGATAACTGAGAAGTCTTTCAGAGAGACTATCTCTGATTTAAAAAAGAAGTTGACAAAGCTTTCTTTCGTTCTAGCTAACGCTAAGAAAAGCTCAGACATTGATCGCTTGAGAGCTGAAAAGGATTTCGTTAAGCAACGTTATCTGCAAGCCCTTGAAGATTTTAAGGATCTTTTTGGGGACAATGAATCTACAATGTCGGCATTGACTCCCTCTACTGGAAGCAATGTTCCTGTGAACCCTGTCGTTCATCAAACAATGAGTTTAGTTCCCTCTAATTTCCCATACTTTCAGTGGACTGGCTTCATCACTGATACCAGTCGTCAGTCTTACAAAACACCTAAAAAGTGTTTTAATGCATTTGAAAATGTATTGAATTCCCACTCTTTGTCTGTGGAGGCCAATTGGCAAAGACTTCTTCTCGTTTCGGCCCCCGATAATCTTATCGAGTGGGTTAAAGACTACTCACAGTCTCATCCCAACACATCCTGGAGTGCAATCAAAAATGCTATAGCAATCAAATTTGGGACCAGTCCTGAAAGATTGCGACAATTAGCCACGGACAGACTTTATCGTCTTGAGTTTCGTAGATACGAGACAATGTCACAATACGTGGCAAGATTCCGTGAAATTGCTCAAGAAGCGATGATCACTGAAGAAAGTATGTTGAAGCATTGTATCATGCAACCAGTTCCTCGAGAATACCACATAGAGGTATTGAGAACTATAAAGATCACCAAAGATCTTAATGCTCAGTCATTGGACTTTACCATCCAAGCGTTGCTGGTTGCATATGATATCCTCAACAACCTTGACGTCAAAAAGAAGTTGCCTACTTCTCATAAAATAGTGCACTCCAAAAAGGCTCAGCCTTCCACACCTTACTCTTCCTCTCGTCCGAGCAAATTCCGCTCTGAAGCCTCTTCCTCTCGCCATAAGCCTAGTCCTTATTGCAGCTATCATAACTCTCACGAGCATGATACCGCTGATTGCCAAGCAAAACAAAAGAGAGCTGAACGAAAGCTGCATTTCCAGCAGTTCAAATCTAAAGGTAAGAAACGTACATGTTTCACCTGCAAAGGCCCATGGAAGCATGGCCATGTCTGCAAAGGCATGAGTAAAGGTAAACCCTCCAAGACCTCCAACAACAAAGACCCTGTGCCAAGACCTCCTCAATCGGATGATGAAGGGGATGTCTTCATGGATGAAGGCTCCTCTGATAATGAAGACCACAATCTTCAATTCGCTGCCGCTGACTTTGACCCCAAGGGCAAAGGCAAAGCTGACTTAACATACATGTGTGCATTGGCATGGATTTGATATATCTTTTGGGTATTGAAATCTCCAATATCGCCATGGATTGGGAAAACAAGGTTGGTCCTGTTCTACCCCCTATTGATCCAAATCCATCTACACCCAACAATGATCCTTTTGGTACACAGACCGAGCGTAAGCAAATGATGGATCAAATCGAACCATTTATACAAGCCAACAGAAATATCCCTGTTGCAAACTACTGTAACATACCAGGAAGTGAAATACGCCTTCCTCTGAAAAAAGAAGCTGTTGAAAAACAAGTACAAGAATGGATTTCGGGCAATGTCATTGAACGCGCACCTCCGAACAATCCTTTCAATTCCAGTTTACTCACTGTGTTAAAGCGATCCCCTGTAACAGGTGAATTAGATCCAAAAAAGGTACGTACTGTACTTGATTGTCGTCTTGTTGATCAAAGCCTTGATCCCGCACAAATGGATAGATTTCCATTACCCTTGATCAGCACTTTGCATCATAAATTGAGCAAATTCTCGCTCTTCACTACCATCGATCTTAGTGCATGCTTTCACAGTTTTCGCATCCGTCGATGTGATAGACCTGTTACTTCATTCACGGCTCCTAGCGGCCTGCAATATCAATTCAAACGAGCTCCATTTGGATTGCTCAACGTATCCTCAGTGGTACAACGAAGCATCACCAGTCTCTTTGCTGACTTGGATTATTGTGTTCATTACATTGACGACATCTACGTTGCTACCGATGATAATATCGACAACCATGTTCGTTGTATACAAACAGTCTTATCTCGACTCACTCAATCCAATCTTCGCATCAATCATGAAAAACTCAATCTCATGCAGAAATCAATCTTTGTTCTAGGATTTCGACTTTCTCATGATGCACTTACTCTGGATATGCGCAAGGTTACCAACGTATTATCTTGGCCTGAAACGTTCCAAAACTCGAAAGAGTTAAGTCATCGTCTTGGTGTGATCAATTACTTTCGTGAGCATGTACCTCGCATTTCCACCTTGATGGCTCCTCTGAACAAACTCAAAAATCATCCCAATATCAAGGAAGTCTGGACTGCAGAGCATTCCAAAGCTATGCGTACATTGCAGCTCGTACTCGCTGATACTCCTGTACTCAGTTGTCCTAACCTCAAATATCCTTTGCATCTCGTGACTGATGCTAGTGCCTATGGTATTGGTGGTTGTTTGTATCAGGTAATCGATAACCATATTCGTTATATCGGCTTTGTTGCACGCACTTTATCAAAAGCAGAGCGCAACTATGGATCCTCTCGACGTGAGATCCTAGCGTTTCTCTATTGCACTACCAAGTGGAAACAGTGGTTGTCTGGTCAACGCTTTCATTACTATACCGATAACAAAGGTATACTGTATCTGCACTCTCAACCAAAAATCAATCGAATCATTGAAAATTACTACGAGATGATCTACGAGTTTGACTTTGACATCACCTTCTGTGCCGGAGTACGCAACATCTTGGCTGATCAAACGCTGGAGAGGGGTGAGCAAGTAATTGATACGCAAGTTGAGACGAAAGCAGCCTCCAAAACAGCAAAAGAAAACTGTGACAATTCGCCTCACGTAACCTCAGAAACAAATTCTAAAACAGTAACACAATGGATAAAATTACCTCACAAATGGAAATGACAAAATTGAATAACGTTACTGACCAAATCATTGCTGCTAGTCGTATAGACAAATACACGCAACCTCAAAATGAAGAGGAAAAACAAAATATCATTTCGCAATGTCATCTTGCTGGACACTATGGAATCAACAGTGTCGAACGAATGATAAAACAAGAACATGGCATGAACTGGAAACACTTGCGCGAAGATGTAACAAAATACATCAAGAATTGTACAAAGTGCGCTCGATTCAATCTAGCAAAACATGTTTTCCACCCTCCAAAGAGTGATGCGCCCAACAATACATGGGACAAAGTCGCTATTGATCTAGGCACATTCGATGTTACAACTCCTAGAGGTAATAACTACCTATTAGTGTGCGTTGACATCTTTAGTAGGTTTGTGATTCTCAGAGCAATCAAATCCAAAACAGCCCTAGATGTTGCCAAGGAGTTGATACAGATATTTTCCATCATGGGATATCCTAAAGTACTTCAACATGACAGAGGACTAGAATTCTATAACGAATTGATCAAAAGTCTACGTCAACATATGGGCATTGAATCTGCTCTCTCATTACCTTACACTCCAGCTGGCAACTTGGAAACTCATGTAAAGACTGCTAAATCTATCATCCTCAAAATGCTGGATGGATATGAAGAATTATGGGATTTGTATGTCGAAGGTACCATGTATCTGATGAACCAACATATATCAAGACTACACAATCATACTCCATTCCAAGTGATGTTCAATCGCCAAGCAAATGATCTCAAAGATTATACAAAAGCTCTATCGAAAATGAATATCTCTGACAATATGATAGACACAGATAAGTTAAAGAAAGAAATCGAAAGATTCAATAACTATACCATTCCTGAAATTAGGAATCAGATCATTAAGACTCAAGAAAAAGATAATGAGCACTTTGAAAGAAAGCATCGGATACTCAAAGATCCATTTCCCATAGGTGCTAAAGTTATGATCAAAAACATAGAAAACAAGCGTCGGAAAACAGATGCCAAGTATGAAGGTCCATTTTATGTACATGGTTATACAACCAATGGAAGCTACATCTTGACCAATCGCACAGGCTCCATTCTATCCAGAAACATCCCTACTTCGCAAATTAAATTAATCGCGAATGAAACGAACAAGTCTGATGAAAACAAAGACATTTATGAAGTTCAAGCCGTGATCAATCACAGGGAAGTAGAACCAAATGGTATCGAGTATTTAGCTACTTGGGTAGGATATCCGGACGAGCAAACATGGCAAAAGCCCGAAGACTTTGACAGTCCAGAAACTATTAAAGAGTACTGGAAACGACGTAACGCTAACATGCCTACCAAGTCTGGTCAAGTCAAAAGAATCAAAGGATCACGCAAGCGCAAGACTCCTTTCAAAGAATCGGACGTCAACAAGAAGTCCAGATCAAACTAGACATCTGTGAATTAAGCGCAATCAGTACGGAGAACCTTTTTTACCCAGCTTCATCTTTTTTCCTCACGAAAGGTTTTTGATGAAATGGTTTTTTTAATGGGCAATTCCAACGTACATACATGCAAAGAACAAAGCATACAATTTAACAACTATCTAATTCGCATAAGCATTCACATATTATTCAAGAGCGATTTATCTGACTTCAAGAATCCAACACTCAATCAAGGTCCATCTAAATGTTATTCAAATCTTAACTAAACGGTTTTTAAGGTGGCCCAGGGTGATGATGTATCGTAAGCTAGATGCATCATTAAATCAAGACATTTATTTAAGACACAATCCTACTTTGTGTCGCCAAGCTCAATTTATATTGACAATCTCATTCTACACTGAATAAAACCCTCTCTTAATCTTGTTTAACTCATCTTGACTTAACAGATAAATTACCGAGAATGGCCACATTGCCTCTGAACACTTCCTGTCCGCTTTTCTTTACAACTAGGCCACAATTGTACAACTGGTTTACTTCTGCGATGACAGGCTGCAGGAAAGAAACAAGGTCGTATGGTTTGCCTGGGCAGATAGTTACTTGAATCATGTTTGATTCTTTAGTTCTACAAATGTTCACAAAAGTGTAAGTTTAAGAAGGTATACAATATTTATTTACTTGCCTTTGCTCAGGATGAATGTTGAGTATCAAACAGTAGACCATTGTTTGATTTTGCTTGGCAGAGTTCTTTAATTGGAAGCCGTCGACAAACAACACAAGACAGATGGTATTTTCATCCACAATGTTACGCTCAAGAAGGCGTTGGTATGCTTCGCCGGAAAAGTAATCTCTGTAGTGACTGTTGAGAGTGTTGTCATTGAAGAAATTCTTTCGGTAAGACAACATCTCATCTCGAGTTTCGTCAACAAAGAACTGCGTAAGTTTTTGAGCAATGGATGTATATGCTAAGGTTGAAACAGGAATCAAAGCTGGCAAAGGATCAGTATGGTTGAACTGTAGCGAACTGGTTAGGGCAACGACCTCGTCAGCGTTTGTATATCTTTGGGCACCACAGTTGGGATTAGGGCAGACCATTATATCAGGGCGAACAACTGGATACATATAACAACCCTTGGGACAAACATCATGCTGAACGGTAGCAGTTGAATCTCTTTTCATGATACGTCAGTATGTATCAGGCGATTTGAAAAATCTTGATACAAAAGGCACTACATAAGTGAAAGTTAAAGATAAGTATCAAGCGGTTGATTGGAAATGAGAATTGATATTAACCAGCATTGACACCGTGTTGTAAAATGTGGGTGTTTATAAAGTTGATAGCCTCTCTTTGTCCTTGACGAGGCATCTTGTATTTGTCTAACAGTTAAATGAACTGCATACCGGTCATGTGGAAATCGTCCAAAGTTGCTTCTTCGGTCCATTCAATGACAACAGGATTGCTTTCAACTACATTTGACAGAGGTAATAACATTGATTCTGTATTAATAAAATCCGGTATCACTTACTTGTCTCTGGTTGTTCTTCATCGAGAGTAACAGTTGGTTCATCCATTTCAGCATCAGACATCTGCGTGTTTTCAACGTTTTCTGATCTGAAATTAGCAAGTGCATTTCTAGTGTCTTCTTCTAAACATCTATCGAAGTGAATGCTGAGAGCAAAAGAGCTATCAAAAGTTGAGTTACAAATGACACAAATGTGAGAAGGCATTTTTGAATAATAGATATAGGGTGATGAGTTTGAGTAGAGAATAGAAAGTAAAATAAAAAGGTCAAACACACTAATTGACAGGTAGATTTATATGACATTCACTATTGATCTTTTGTTTGTTAAAATCGAACTGATTCTAATTTTACAAATACAAGATCAGGCTTAGTGCTAGCAAACAAGCAGATCAAATGCTTTTGACTTACAAACAAATTTATTGTTAAGTTAATAGAACTATATACGCAAACATGTTTGTTATAGATGTTGTATATGAAAGCAAACTTATAGTTTGGCTTAGCAAAAGCAAACATAAAAGATGAAAGGGTAATCATTTGCAAAAAGCTAATACAAATAGTCGAATCACTACTACAAAGCTCTGATATATTTATTACGAATGCATGTAAAAACAGAAACCATTTTGTCTGTATACATTAATAGCATTGATCTAAATGATTTTCATTTTGAATATTTGCTCCATGAAGATAACATGCGGAATACACATTTGATGTCTTGAGTAAGCAAATGCACAGCATATATTACATCAACTGTAATATATATTGCTTGTATTAGTGATAGTCAAGTTGCTAATAAACTCACTTGCTATAACTTTATTTACTTTTTAGTATGACTGTCATACTAGTTTATGCTTATTTTATATACTAACATACGTTATACCAGCATAAAAGAATTGATGTCCTAATGCGAACATACAACGGACATCATATTTATATCTTATGTGAAACTAAATGTTTTTAATGTATTATATATTAGACTACAAGTCATTGAATTGGTATATATGATTTCATTTTGGCTGTTAGATTCAATTGACAAGCATGACTGTAACGCATTTTTATGGAAAAGATCGATTAAGCATAGATGTTGTCTAAACTGAAACTAATGGAAAAGATCCTTATTTACATCTACATTCTGTTTTTAAGATATGAATGCAAGCGCATATTGAAGTTAGACTTAAGTCTAACAAGCCAAATACAACTAACAGGCCCCTCAAAATTATTTCATTAACCACAAAATTTAGCTTACCATTCTAAAGGTACATATGCATCTGAAGAATGGAGTTCCCTAACAATTTTAGGTTTATTAATTGAGCCCTCTTTTACTTATAAAAAGAGATCATTTTAAATCAACAAAGCTAATCTACTTATAGTTCACTTTCACTTCAACATCTTTTCTCTCAAATCAAATTCATCCATCTACCTTTTTTTAACTAATCTTAACAATATGCCATTGACCAACGAGATTATGTTCATCTTTCAAGCTTGCAAACAGCTAACAAACAATATGATAGAATTACGCAATGATGTAAACACTTTGAAAGAAGAACTAGCAGTGGTGAAAGATATTGTTTCCAGAAGAGACAATGTAACACAGAGCTCTGTCGTTGGTATGACTTACTCTTTACAAAATGTATCATGCTGATAACTAACAAAACATATTTATGACTAGCTAATTCATCTGAACAGATGAGCTTTTCAATTGAGCAAACGGTTGATAATGCTCCATTTTCTTTGAGAATACCGTATCCCATGCCATCTCAATTACAAAATAGCAAGCAACCTTTCGACAGCCGAGTGGAGTATTTCATCCAATGTTGGTTACAAGATGCTGTAATTATTAAACACGATGATCGAGATACCATCTTGGAGGCAAAGACGGAAGTAATGGCTTCATGGAAAAGAACAATTTTCCAAACTGGTTCAGTTGCTGTTGATCTGATGATTAACGATTTGGAGTTGGCCAAACTGGACTGGCCCAACATTAGCTACCGTAACCTTCCTAATGAGTTCAAAGCAAGTTGTCAAAAGTATCTTTCCACCTACTTGAGACAAAAACACATTCCTCTGGACCGTTGCGTTAACTTTTGGTTGGAGGACGAGTTGATGAAACATTACTATCATTCAAAAAGACAAACAAAGAAGAGAAAGGTATTCTAAATCCATTTCACTTTTCAACTTTTAATTGACTTAATTTAAAAATCTCCAAAGAAGCTGTTCCTTCTGTCGCATCGGCAAGTAATTCATTGGATGCTCAGTCAGATTTTGACGTCAATGATTGCTATGAAGGTAGTTCTTCACCTCAATCACCAAAAAGACGGTAAGTTATTTAAATCTTTGGAAGCCTTAGTTATTGCTTTTTCTAATATCATTTATGTCTAGACATTTGGATGGTTCTGACTAGTTCGTTTCGCTCTCTTTCTGTCTCTCTCTTTTTTCTTTTTCTTTTTTCTTTCTCTCTTTTAGTGAAAATAAATAATGGGTAGGGTGGTTGACACTGAATCATGTTCTGTTTAATTTCTCCCTTAGAATATGTTAAGTTTTATTAAAATCATAACAATGATCATTTGAATCGTTTTTTATTCAAGCATGAATCGGATTTGCTAATAAATCAACATTCATTTATTCCTAGCATGTATATAATCCATTTCTGGTTCAGATTATTTATTATCTTGAACGTAAACATTCTTAAATACATATCCATCTCTTTAATTACAAGATGCACCTTTACCAATGCAATCTTTAAGGAAGTAGCCAATCACATTTATTATTTTCTATCTTTTTCATTTATACAACCGCTCCCTAGGGTAGCCGTAAGTGCTTTTATTTATTTCTACTTTTTCAAAAGTTTTTTCCAAGATGGCCTACCATCTTGCAAGCTCATGTAAGTTGGAGATGTCGACATGCAGAACAGATGAGCAAAACCAAAGCTAACATGTGCTCATAGGAGTCAACTTTTTTATATAAAGGAATACTTGTTCTCATAGATTGAATTAAATTCAGTGCAAACGTTTTTGTCAATGAGTTGTATAATTCAGTCTCTTTTCTATTCGTGAGCAGAATCTCGTTTTCAAATACTTATTTCATTCAAGTTAAAGCAATTACAGTATGTTCTTAATATGCCAAAGCAGGTCAAAGCATATAATATCAATGCATCATGTAAATGATATCACTGTTAGAATGTAATGATTGTCTCTTTATTTTTCCATTATTTAAATATGATCATCTTTTGGACTACATCTCATTCTTTATAATCAAATAATTGAGCTCATTACTATCATAGACACTATTTTACTTTTGGTTAAAGCGTACGATGCAAAGAGAGGATGTAGACCAAATCATCAACATTTACCTTCTTCATAGTGATGGAAATTCGCTACTCTGATTGGCCAATTTTTAAAAATGTTCCAGATCTTTTTTCTCTTTGCCTATATTAATATAACTGACATACTTTAAAAGTAAATTATCTCCCAAAATTCCGTGTTATTTTTGGGGGTGACATTACTCTCTTTCCTTTTTTTTCTCGGCTTTTTTTCCTCTACTTTTTTTTCTCTACTTTTCTTTTCCTTCACTCTATTGATTACTACACCTTTTTTTTCTGAACCTCGAGAGTATTTCCTTTCCGACTTAAGGTGATTCTCTCAAGTGATGCTACATGATCGCTAACTTATCCGTTCTTTTATCTGTCTAGAAAGAGGCTTGTTTTTTAGGTTTGTTCACGATCAATTTGGGCAGCTCAAGTCTTTATTATACAGTCACTCATCTTACCATCACAAAGCAGACAATGCAGTTTTTTAAACACGCCATAACTAAATCACTTGAAAAAGATCAATAATTACACCATTTTCGAAATTATCAGTAATGGAGATGATTACACTAACATGAGACTTCTTTTAATCGCGTTTAATATGAAGCAAAGGTAGGCAACTCGATGGCATTATATATGGCTTTATAATCTAACATTTTATGAAAGTAGATAATGTATTAGTCTCACTGTTAAATGATTATTTTATGATGAAGCCCAATGGATCTTTGAAGCATGGTAAGGTATTGTTCCATTTCTACGATTGATTACCTGACTCACATATAAGCCTTTGAAGGTAGTATGGAGTCATTATCATTTCTGATTGAATCAACCTAAACATTCGGAATGCACCTTCAACTTATGGTAACTGCATTTATCACTTCAGTTTATTGAAGACAATACTTTCACTCTCCAAACAACAATACTTAGCCGAATTTACATCTCATTTACTATAGATCAATCCTATGAATGGCAAAATGGAATTAAGAGGTAAAGTTATTAGTAAAAGTTGGTAATTTTAGTCAAAGAAAGATGCCATCATTGTCAACATCTTTTCCGGTTAAAAACGAAATCAATTTACATATCAACAGCACTTTGGATGATCAAAAGTTCTTTAAAGGTATCATGGCTTTTGGAGAGGTAAGCATTTATTTGGTAGATTGCATTATAGTTAGTTGGACTATTTTTTTTATCATTTGGAAATAAAGACATATTGTGATGGATCTATCTCAAAAGCGAATCTTGGATTGTTGCTAACATTGACCCACAATGTTGATGATTGTTGATGATATACTCATTTTGATAAACATGTACAACAACCGATTGTCTTTATAAAAAAAGTGAATGGATCCCTCTTCTAAAGCCTACAATTGATCCTTCTGTTCCTCTTTCATGACTTCTCAACCAGACATTCTATTTCGCCATCAAGTCCAATACCTAATTTAGAGTATTTGAAGTTGTTTGTCTACACTGTTGATTTGCCTAGTCTCAAGATTGACTTCCAATGTCTAAAACTAACAGTTCTTAAAAGAGATAATAAAACATTTCATCCTTATTTAGTGAGAGTCATTAGCTGAGGATAAAATACTGATTCGGTAGTGATTGTCATTACTTTTCTTTCTTTTCTTTTAACTTTCTTTAGATTAACATTTGCTTCTTTCTCCTTTTTAATTTTCTCTTCAAGTTGCCATTCATAATCTTACACCAGCATCTGTCTTTCTCAGCCTTTTTAAGTACTGTTTACCCTCATATAATGCGATCAGAGATAGTCCATACTATATCACCTCACTTTATATAAACGTGATAGCAGTTTTTTTTGTATAGCTGCTGAAATGTCTGTTATTCATTTTACCAGATATAGTTTGCCTTAAAGACATTTACAGTACCAAAAGGTTCTTCTCCATGTGCTCAAGTTGCTTCAGTGATGGAGATGAGAGATCTCAAGATCGACATTCAGCAATGATCGTAACTTTTTTGTACTACTATATCAAAAATTAAATAAAAAGAACACTCATATCTTCCTTTATCCTTATCACTTAATTTCATGACCTTTTATATACTTCTTTTGCTTTCCACACCTTGTTATGATTACACAAAAAATTAAAAATTGGCTCCTCAACCTTTGGCTTTATAACTATAATGGCTTATGCTTCTTTTTCTTCTCTTTCAGCCTACTATCTTTATTAAATCGTATATCTGATTTAACCTCAAGAAATTGCCTTCCTTTTACTTCTTCTTTACCTTTTAAATAAATTTGCATACATACTGTAGATATTTGTGTGTGAGAGAATAAAGGAAAAACAAGAAAGTACTTTGATAATCTCTTTATTCTTAAAAAGTGGAATTCATGTTTCTAAACTAAATAATACAATGGTTTTTATACAATTTCTAAGTCTGTGTCTACTCGAATGTGAATGGATTTTACTAATCCTTATTCTCATAAAATATAAGGGAAATAATCTTTATATGACGGTTGAGGTCTTCTTCCAGTGTTCTACCATTGTCCTGTATTTTTACCGTTCCTGAATACAGTTGAATTAGGACTTTAAATCTGGGATGGCTTGATTTGGAACTTGTGTAATTTTCTCTGTCCTTTTTCTTCTGAGTAAGCATTTACTGCTTACTTTGTCTTATGTGTATATTAGCTTTCCCTCTTTACATTATGTTGAGCTTCTATTAGTTTGAGTTGTATATCGTATTTTAAATAAGCGATTCTTTTATTTGATATCATTTTCAGTATCTACTCTTATTTATCATATGGTGAAATCACCACATTCTCCCCCTCCAATGTCAACCACAATTGGGGTTGTACATGATCTCTATTCTCTATTAGAATCTTATTGTCTAAGTCTTTTACTCTGACGTAGTTTCTGGGGTGTTGTACTCGTCGATCTTTTTTCGACCTTTTTATCAGTTTGGTCGTTTGTACTATTGGTCTGTGCTTTCTTTTCTAATTCTTTAAGCTTTCTTACTTTTGCCCAATATTGGGGGATAACTACTTCTGGATTTGTAAATGAAGATACAGGTTCCCATGTATTGGCTCTATCACCATAACCAGCCCATCTAACAAGATATTCTCGATTGGATGCTGGCCCTCTATGATCTCTAATTTCTTCAATTTCATATGTTTCATCTTCAATTAGAGTTTCATCTATCGCAACTACTTTAAGTTCTGATGGGGTATAATCTCTGTGCAAGAGTTCACCTTGTTCATCTTTTAGAACGTAGTTGTTGGCTGCTGTCTTTCTTACAACAACATATGGTCCTTGATAAATGGGAGCTAACTTGTGTGCTCTATGAGGCTGTTGTATTTTACACATTACAGCAGTACCGTTTTCGATATGTACCAAGTTATTCTTTTCGTCAAAGTTCTTGGCTTGCATCTCGGTAATCTTTTTTGTTCTTTCCTGAATTGCTGGTAAGACAATGTTTGCCATTTTCTCAATTCTTTCTTCGAGCTCTTCATGAGATAAAACTCTATAATTGCCATCACTGTCTTTTTCAGTGTAGTCTTTGAAGTCATTTAATCTTCTTGCAAACATTAATGAGAATGCTGAAGATAAGGTGCGTTCTCGTATCTTATAATTGATACTAAGTTGTACAACAGGTAAATATTCTGCCCATGCTTCATATTCATAATTGACATATTTTCGCAGGACTTGTAACACAGTTTTTACTGAGTTTTCTACAGCGCCTCTTGATCTAGCATGATAGGGTATAGAGTATCTCCTATCAATGCCTAGTGCACTGCTTATGTGATTCATCACCGAGTTTCGGAACTCTCTTCCGTTGTCACTACTCAGTGTTTTCATGAGACCAAAGTCACCCATAATTTTAACGAGTTCATTGGCGATTGTACTTGACATCTTATTTTTCACAGGTCTGATGATGACATATTTTGTACATATATCTACACAGATTAAAATTGCTGTGTATTGTTCTTCACTGGATGGAATAAATGGTCCTATCATATCAATAGACCAATGATCACCTGGCATCATGGCCAAAATGGGCTTTAATGGGTTATAGCCTGTTTTTGCAATGTTATACTTTTGACAAGGTGGACATTGTTTGACAATATCTTTTGCTTCATCCACTAGCTTTGGCCAATGGTATCCTTTGGCATGAATTTCTTTAACCATGCTTTCACTTCCAAAGTGTCCGAAACTGTGTACATCTTTAAGAATTTGTTTTCTTTCTTCTTCTTCTGGTGTAATGTAGTCTATTTGAATGACGGATGTTATATAAACATTTTTATTTTCATACATTTCTGTTGTTCCTATCTTTCTTGGATAGGCTTGTTTGAATTGTTCTAATTCATCCAGTTTCTTTTGTGCTATTACTTTGTGTACATTACGCACATTTCCCATAAACAGTTTTTGCTTATTTTCAGGTAGTCGTGACTGTTGCACCAAAGACTTTTTGATCAAATCTTTTTCATCTCTCTTTTCCTTATTCTTTTTTCTCCGTTCTTCGTTTAACCGATCTTTTTCGATCTTGGTCAAAAAGTCATCCTCCCCCTCCAGTCTGAAAGACGGTTCGTAGAGTCGACTTAAGCAATCCGGCAACACGTTAAGAATACCGGGGATATGCACGCATTGATATTGATACGCGAGTAGAGTTTCGAGCCAAGTATACATGAGTGGCGACAGTACCTTTTGCGTATGCAGAGATGTCAGTGCTTGATGATCCGTGAAGATGATAAATTCTCTTCCATAGAGGAATTGATGGAACTTTTTGATACCAAATACGATAGCTAAGAGCTCGCGTTTACTAGTATTGTATAAGCGTTCGGATTGAGAGAGACTTCGAGAGACGAAGCCAATATGTTTGATTCTTTGATATAGATCTCGTTGAGTGAGAACTGCAGTGATGCCATATTTGGATGCATCAGTATGAAGATAGAATGGTTGGGATAGATCCGCATGATGCAGGATATTGTTGAATGGCAATACCTTTTTGAGTAGTAGGAAGCTTCGGTCCTGTGTTGGACCCCATTTACTGGCGACATCCTTTTCATTTCTTAATGCATCAATTGGCGCACTTATTTGTGATACCATTGGGATGTAGTCGCGGAAGTAGTTGATAGTACCCATGAGTGACATAACCTGTTTACTGTTCTCAGGTTTTTTCCATTCTTCAATATTTGTCAATTTTCTTTGATCCACTCTTGTACCCGTTGCAGATACTGAGAAACCCAATAAGTACACTTCTTTCATGAAGAAGAAGCATTTTTCCGGGTTGAGAATTAGATTGACTTGTGTCAATCTTTCGAGGATACAGTTTACATGGATAATATGTTCATCCACTGTTTTACTCGCAATTACCAAGTCATCTAAGAACGCATGTACGAATGGCATACCCTGAATAATGTTGGTCATTACTCTTGCAAAGTTACCGGGCATGTTACGCAACCCAAAGGGTGCTCCTACAAATACATATTGTTGCAGGTTATGTGTGAATGCGGTTTTTTCTTGGTCATCTGGGTGGATCATAAATTGATTATAGGCACCTTTTAAATCTAAGGTACTGAAAATAATACATCCTGTAAGACTTTCGAATATCTCTTTCACCAATGGTAACTGAAATCCATCATTGGGTAGATAGCGATTGAGTTGTCTTACATCAAGGCAAGGTCGTTGTTTGGTCTTATTTCCGTTAGCATCCTTTTTGCCCGCCAATGTCAGTGGGCTGTTAAAGCGGGTATTAATTGGAGCCTTTTTAATGATACCATTATCGAGCCATTTCTTAATTTCAATGTCTAGTAGAGGTCTAAGTTGATATGGGATTGGATATTGACGCAGTTTAATGACCACGTCTTCTTTCATGGGGAGTCGAATTATAGCTTCAGGCAAGTTACAAAAAGAATGTGGCGGGATTGCTGCATTTTTTTGTAATGCGTCCTTAATCGCCTCTTGGTATTTCATTTGTTCTTCTTCCGTACCGTATGGGCACTTGTTTGGAATAACATCGTCTTGGTAGATGTTTATATTCATTGCCTTATTTCTGATATGGTTAGGAATCCAATCATATTGTACCCCGAATAGTCCCACATTTAATTTGGCCAGTATGTCTGTACCCAAAAGGATATCGTATTTCATGTTTTCATTGAATTGCATGATTTCAAAAGGGAATTCTGTATTTATATCACCATAAGTAATTTTTAATGGAATGGTTTGACCAATTCTTTTCTTATTGTTATTAGCTCCTGCAAAGTTTAAATATCCGTTTATAGGCTTTATGAATTTTTTGTGCAATGATGGATAGTGTTTATTTAAAATAGGTATTAATTTTAAAAATGTTTGCTTGTTCATGATAGTTAATTCGCTACCAGTATCTACTTGGGCCCATAGCTCTTCTCCTTCTATTAAAATAGGAGTGTTAATTTTGAAGTTATTACTTTTTATGGTGGATTGATCAGATAACTTACAAGCTTCAACGTCACCCAAGAACTCATTCATGTCCTCGTCATCATCATCGTGCTCTTTGTTATCAGTCTTTTGTTCCTTCTCTCTGCAAGCTCTAAGCATGTTCACTTGTTTTATTTGCAAGCGACGTTTGTAGTCGTCACTGTCAAAGTACTCGAGGCATCGGTGACCTTTGCCCCAAGCTTTCTTACAATAGCGGCAGTTGTCAGCGGCAGGTTGTTGGGCCCAGCGTGACTGGGTGGTACCATAATTCATAGTGCTTGCTGAGCGGGGTTGGTTTTTTTCTCCATAAAACAAATTCTTTGTTTGTTTCTTTCTGTTTTCACACTCAATAGTAGTATGGCTACTATTTTTTCCATGGTGCTTGCAGTAATAAAATCCTGCGCGAGTTGATTGACTTGACGAACCATTTGATTGGCTGTTTTGGCTGTTTCTATTTTCATTCATAGAACTGTTCATATGTCTGGTTCGACCACTGGAACCAAATCTACCTTCATCGTAGAAGCTGTAATAGTCATCCACACAGTCGCCCAAAAGTTCTCTTGCAACGGCAGCTGCTTCGTTCACGTTCCATTGGCGTGGGTCATTGCTTCGGCGGAGAGATAACCACGAGGCGGCAACTTGGTGATGTATTTCAGGTGTCATAGAAGCCACAAACCGTTCCACGATCCCTTTGTCGTCAAGGGCAAGCTCAGCCTGTTCGCATTTATTGATGAAACGGGTCGTGTAGTCGGCAATGGACTCTCTCTTTGTCATGGTCATTGTGAGCGCCTCAGTTGTAGCATTGACGGTGGCTCGTGTAGATTTGAACTTCATCTTGAAGGCTTCCTTAGTTTCTTCCCACGTCATAGCCGTTCTTACCGTATCTTGGATCCATCGTGCGTGCTTATCATCAACAACCAAAGGTAGGATATGCTTCCAATGCTTAGTGAGCGAAATGTTAGAACTCATGTTGACTAATTTCTCCAAGTTCCAGAGATAGTTGTCTACAGATTGGTAAGCGTGTTCCGTAGGGTAAGGTTTGTTAGGCCAGGCGTCGAGTTGGAAATGGGGTAAATCCTTGTAGTTCAGGCGGAGGAAAGATTCAGTAGCTTCAGCGTCAATATCGACCTTCATAGGGCTGGTCTTAGTATTGATGGACTTGACCCTATGAAGTGTTTGATTGAATGTGCGAATCTGATCATTGATTTCATCTGTCATGCGTTTATACTTATCTAAGTTTTCCTTGTCCTTCTTCAACCAGGCTTCGTTAAATTTGATAGCGCAGTCAAGAGCTTGTTGATTCAGGTTATAGAGTACCAGTTGGACTTCCGTGATAGCCTTGTTACCAATGTCATCAGTAGTAGTCAGGTCGTTCTCATCGAAGTCAATATCACTCATTTGAGCGTCTTCTGCACCAGTAACTGCTTGGCCATTATGGGAGGAGATCATTGCCACAGCATCCTGGATACGGACATGGTTAGCTTCTTGTAGCTCAGGAATAGAATTTTGATCTTGAGTAGACATGGCAGTGAGGAATAAATAGAATATTCAAAGTAAAAAATGTAGATATTTGTGTGTGAGAGAATAAAGGAAAAACAAGAAAGTACTTTGATAATCTCTTTATTCTTAAAAAGTGGAATTCATGTTTCTAAACTAAATAATACAATGGTTTTTATACAATTTCTAAAGTCTGTGTCTACTCGAATGTGAATGGATTTTACTAATCCTTATTCTCATAAAATATAAGGGAAATAATCTTTATATGACGGTTGAGGTCTTCTTCCAGTGTTCTACCATTGTCCTGTATTTTTACCGTTCCTGAATACAGTTGAATTAGGACTTTAAATCTGGGATGGCTTGATTTGGAACTTGTGTAATTTTCTCTGTCCTTTTTCTTCTGAGTAAGCATTTACTGCTTACTTTGTCTTATGTGTATATTAGCTTTCCCTCTTTACATTATGTTGAGCTTCTATTAGTTTGAGTTGTATATCGTATTTTAAATAAGCGATTCTTTTATTTGATATCATTTTCAGTATCTACTCTTATTTATCATATGGTGAAATCACCACACATACTCCCTATTTTTTTACACAGATTGTTTCACCTCTCTTAACCTATCCCCCCATTTACCATTTTTGTACATATTTTTTGCATGAAATCTGAAATCAATCCCCCCATTTGATGTCTTTTCTTTTTCACTGCTATTTTTTTTTCCTTTTCAGCCAATTCTCTTTCTCACAGATTATTTTTCTTAGTCTTTTTACTTATTTTATGACCTTTGACATGTAAAAAAAACCGAGATCATCTCATCTCTTCAGATCAGCTTCAAATTAAAAGAATAACCTCCCTTAAGTCTCTACATTACATTTCAACAAAAAAATCCATTACTTTAATCATTTCAAAAGCCAATTCAGCCATGTCTATAAAAGCTGAATATTGACCTCAATCAGAAAAACCTCACTCGAATATTTTTAAAACTCCTATACGCCGTGGTGAGATCTATTTGTATGCTGCATTTTGATGGTTTTGATGTTCACCATAATAAACTATTCTGGGTCAATGGAAATTATTATAAAATGACAATACAATCAAACTGAAATTAGGATCTTTCAGTGTTCGATTTTTAAATGGATTCAAAGGGTGTTATAAGAAGTATTAGTGTTAATGAACCTTTACAATATATGAATGATCTTGTTACATTTGGCTTCTGATGTGCCATCCTATTATTATAGTCTATTATATCTCTAACAAGAGCGACACTATATAAAAGGGTTGCTTTTGATACATTTTATTTTTAAGCTAGTTACTTGTATGTTAAAAAATGGTTCATTCATAAACATATATAGCTTTGAGACAGCTTGAAGCTTTGCTATCAACTTTTTTATAGATTCTACTTTGGTGTTTCTTTAAGATCCCCTTTACAAAAGCGTTCCTTTAATTGATCACTAATAACATCTGTTTATGCAAATCCAAGACATTTTCCTTTTCAGTACAATTTTAGCTTGAATCTGTTAATGAAATCATACTTTCTTCCCATCACTGCCATATTTCTCATATATACTAGCCATTTTTTTCAATCCCCATTTTCTTTTTTTTCTCTTTTTTATTTTCATTAAATGCACAGCAAAAGGTAAGCACTTTTATCTCTTTTTTTTTTGAGTAATACTTCGCGCACCCACTTTTCACACTCACTTTTTAAATACACCCCATTTCCTACACCCACTTTTTAAAAAACACATTTTTTGCTTTCCTCTCCCCCCATTTTTTTAAAGTCAGAAAGATTTCAAACCAATGGTCCCTGATCTGAATATCAATAAAAACCTTTTGTAGTGATTGTACCATAACTGCTATATTAAATATGTGTATTGAAGTATCATTGTAGTCAAAGAAAAATTCTACAAAATGAACTCTATGTATCTGAATTGGAATCATTACCTAGTCAAGTAAAGACTAAGGGATTCACCCTGAAATGCAAGATATAACTACGTAGACTCAGACTGAGTATCAATCAGATAAATTGCGTATCCTAATTATAAGTGACAGCTGAGATCAACTTCAGAGTTAAACCAATCAATCCCTTAGTACAGTTCCAAACTAGTCATACATCAATAATAATAGCCATTGTTATAACAAGAGCAAGTGTTTGAAGCTTGCTCATCAACAATCATTTCTACTCTTAGCTTAAATACTCGGATAAACCAATCTCAAGTCGTTTTGTATAAATAGTCGTTGTAAATTCATTAGTTAGTAACATTTTCTCTCTTTATTAGAACAAAAAGTTATCAAAGTACTCACTTGCCTTTTTATTCTTAAACAACTCAAATTTCTTACACCTTTTGCAACTTGAATTCAAACATGAGCGATACAGAAACCATAGATTGTACTGTAGATACAAATTTGAATATCCAAAGCGAATCCAGAAGTACTACTGATATGTTTGTTGATCTCGAGGATTACAAGAAAGATCCTGCTTATAACCGGTTAACTGTTGAATTCGAAGACAAATTTAGCCCAGGCTCAATGTTTGACAGTTTGGATTCAGCTCGCACTGCAGCTATGAACCTTGGTCTCAAGCATAACTGCCCCATGGTAACAAAGACCTCGGACTTGAAGACCGGTCGTTTGACTATGGCTTGTGTTCACAGTGGAAAGTACCGAACTGGAAAGAAAGCCACTGCCGTAATCGAAAATGGGTCTTCCGACAATGTCAACAGCTCGCTTACAAAATTGGATTGTCCCTGTTATTTCTACGGCTATGTAGTAAAGAAGACTGGCAAATTTCTTATCAAGCACTCAGATTCCGCACACAACCACCAGTTGGCCAAAAATCCTACTAGTTACCATGCTGCTAGAACATTGAATCCTGAGAACTATGGAATTGCTGTAGAATTGCTCCGTACAAAGACATCCTCTGAGACTTTGGGGGTAAGAGGAATTTATCTTTTTGGACTAGATACAAACATCTTTTACTAATGCTTAAATCTATATGATACAGTTCTTGGGACTTCTTGGTGTGAACAACATCATCAAAAAGGATCTCGACAACATGAAGCAGCTGATTACTAGAAACGATGAAAATATGTCTGATTTTATCAGACATCTTCAGGACAAAGGCTATCATGTTAGCTATCGCGTAGATGAAGAGAACAGGGTCAACTCAATTTTCTTCATCCACAACAATGCCGTCGAAGAGTTGTGTCGCTTCCCTGAAGCTGTTGTCTTAGACACAACCTATAACTCCAACAAGCAGAAAATGAAGCTGCTCAACTTTGTTGTTCCTAGCACTCTGGCTTCCAGAGAAGGAAAACAAAAAGGAAACCAGCTTGCTACTATTCCTGTTGCTGCTGCTTGGCTGGATAGAGAGACTAGAGAAAGTTACTTGTGGGCCTTGAAAGCCCTTCGAAATACTGCTTGGCCGGAAGGTTCAAGCAATGAACTCCCAAAGGTATTTGTGACGGATAATGATGCCAGCATAAGACATGCTATTAAAGAAGTATTCCTTGAATCCTTAAATGTCTTGTGCTATGTGCACATAAAGCACAACTTTATGAAAAAGTTCATTGAAAACATGCTTTCGTTGAAAGGTATTTATTTTGCTCCTCGTTTGTAATCAATTCTAAAAACTATTCATTATAGACAAAGAGAAACTCGAGGATAGACGCGAGAAATTGAGTTTCATTATCAATGAACTTGCTTTGAGCTGTAAAACGGAGGAGCAGCTAAATGATACATGCAAAGGTACAGAAGCCTGATGGAAGAAGAAGGGTTGTTAAAGGCAGGTGGAACTGATGATTTGATGGAATATATGAATGGGTAAATAGTCAACAGAAATTATTTGTTTGAAGACTTATTAACATACTACTGCATACCTTTAGAATGCTTACTCAGAGAAAGCATTGGATTTCTTTGGATGTTGATCAATATTTACACATGGGCTGCCGTACCACCAACCGGGTAGAAGGAACTCATGCTGCTATTCAGCATTTCAATAGGAACTCAAAAGGCTTCATTGGTTCTGTTACTGAGACAATTGATAAGTGGTACCAAATTAGAGTAAGATGAATTTGACAGCTTTCTATAAGTTACATAATACTAAAATATTATTAGGAGAATTACAGAAACCACCAGCAAGAAAAAGAAAGTCTCACTGTGAGAAAAGAAGTTGTATTGAGCCCTGTCTACGATCTTCTTCAGCCCTTAGTAAGAAGAGTAACTGCTTTTGCCTTGGTTAAGATCAAGAACCAATTGATCAAAGGGCTAGCTTTGGAAGAAGCCGGCAAACTTGATGACGATGACTGCTCTTGCTATACAAAGAATTGCCTCAGGCTTCCTTGTAAGCATACTCTTGTCAAAGCAATTAAGACCTATGGCTGCATTCCCTTGACAGAAGTTCATGAACGATGGCACATATTGTACCAAAATGGCCAAGGTAAATTTTTAAGAGAGTTGCGTGATTGATATACCTCTTGTTTTAAATTGTAATCATCTTTGTAGTAAGAGGAACTAGCCGACCTACTCGCTACGCTCGCTTACAGCCGTCGTCGCCTGCGGTCTTGATCCCTATAGCTGAGTTTACTTAGAGTCTAAAATGGATGTAATTTATTTAATTCAAAAGTAGTTCAGGATAAATGATGTTTTCTATTTTGCTATAGTTAGTGTTATCAGAGTTTGGTTGATGAAGAATATGAATTCCCTTTAGGTTAGTTGACCTTGATAGAGCAACATATAGTTGTCCATGAGTAAAAGTAGGGTTGCGCAGATCAATTCCAACATTTTCTAATGATTGGCCTTGTGACTTATTGATAGTCATCGCAAAGCTTAGCTTGACAGGGAATTGCTTTCGTGTAAGGATAAAGGGGTATTCATTTTCTAATGTTGATAGTTGAATTCGAGGAATTACTTCTATTTGTTCGCTTTCTGAACCACATTCTTGCAATACAGAGACTATTAGCGTGTACGAAAGGATATCTTTGACAATAAGCCTTGTACCGTTGCATAAACCTTTTTGAGGATTTAAGTTTCTTAATAACATAACAATACATCCCTTTTTCAATGTAAGCTTTGCAGGTGAAAAGTTTGGAGGGTTGAGAGTTTGAAGATACTCCGGAGCTAAGCGATGTACTTCGTCATTTTCTTGTTCTGATGTATCAGCAGTATCGGCAGAGAGCAAGGTTATTGAATCCCCAGGCATGAGGTCCAACACCATTTGGTTTAAGCTATCAACAACTGTGTTTTGTGTAGTCAAAATAGCTGATTTGAAAAAGAAGTTAGGATTTTCTAATGATTGATCAAGATCTTGTTTAGGATATATCTTTGAAATCAACTTGTCAAGTGAAAGTGTTTGTGATATATAATCCGGAACAGAAATTTTTTGGTTTTGAAAGCTCGGATGGTACGTAATCAAATCAAGCCATTTCTTAAAGTGAGCATCATTAGAGGTTGTTCCTCGGACACGCATGTTAATGCGAAGCTGTAAGATGGTTATTCTTGACCAAATGTATGAGTTTTTAATCGAGGCATCAACAATCATTGCACGATTACCATTTTTGATAACCGGAGGGATTTGAGCAAAATCTCCACCCAACACAACAGGTATACCGCCAAACAGCTTATCGTTACCACATACATCTTTTAAACTTCTATCAACAGCTTCAAAACAAAGTTTGTTTTGCATCGGTACCTCATCCCAAATAATCAGAGTTGTTCTTCTTAACAAATCAGCTAGACGACCTTTCTTTGTTATGTGACAGAGGGAAGTCTCTTTGATTGTTATAGGTATCTTGAATCTGAAATGAGACGTACGACCACCAGAAAGAAGCAAAGATGCAATACCAGAAGATGCAACGCACAGAACAAATTTTTCTTGACTACGAAAGTAGTTGCAAAGAGCATTGTAGACAAAGGTTTTACCAGTACCTGCTGGACCATGAAGAAAATAGCAGACGTATTAAGAGTCAGATGAAATTGTACTGTCTGCTACGGAAGACTCAATACCATTCACAATGGTATCAAAAGCATTTCTTTGGTCTTGGTTAAAAAGAGCATATTTCGATTCATAAGCTGCTTTTTCAAATTCGACATCATATGCAAGTTGCTCATTTATCAATCTGTTTGAAGATGCCCTTTGTGAATTGGCCAGTACTTCGAGATCATTAGTCCAATCATTCTTGTATGCTGGCATGTCACATGTCTCTAAAGATGAACCAAGGCGGCCGAGTTGTTCGTCCAACAGAAATAAGCCATAATCACATTTAGATTGACCTTTGTAAAACAGGCTGTCATCAGTTACTGTATACTTTTCGTGAAGTTGGTCTGGAAACAGAGTTCGTAGCTTATGAGCTAAATCATCACAGATGTCGAGACAAAATTCTTCCCAAAGCAATGCTGGATCAATCAATTGACCAAAAGTCAAAGCAGTGACGAAAAGGTTGCGAAGAGAACTGCCAGTTGAAAACATGACAGCTTCATTAAAGCAATGACTCCATTCCTGATCATTCTCTATCAAGTGAAGTCTTAAGCAAGCCTGCATGAATGTTTCACACTGTACGCCATCTACACTTCGAAGATCTTCAAAAGACTTTGATCCAGCTACGTTTGTTAAAAGCAATCGAAGGTAAAAACGTTCGCCAGATTGTGGGCTACAATATGGTACTCTACCAATGGCAAATCCTCTTTGTCGATGCTTCCACACTCTATCTTTCTTATCCCAAATAAAATACTGCGGAAAGTCTTGATACAGATATTTTTGAGCAGTTGGATTGTTTTGGTAATAGACAAAGTATGCCATTAGCATAGTGCGACTTTTGGCAAGAGTGTCTCGGAGCTCAGAAGGAGTGGCATCCTCAGAAAAGTAAACTGGCTGCTGATCGGGGAGATGTAATGCTAAAAGTGTAACTGTCGGATGTTCTTCGTGGATTTTGTACTCAAATATGCGAGTAAAAGCTTCAGTGGGACCGATGTAGCGACCTTGAAGATGTCTTTCAATCCCGTGTCGTATTTGGGCATATATAGAAGCCAGAACGACTTATAATCGGAAATTCAATTAATCATCATCAAAGGTTATTTTGACAGATAATGTCAAAATAGCAATAAATCAAATAATGTTCACAAAGTTGGAAAACTAAAATCATTTCAGATATTACCAGAGGTAATCCTGAAATCAAACATCTAACAAGCATTGGTAAAAAGCGATGATATGATATATAAAGCGTTCAATGTGCCTAGCTAACACATTGAAAGCATGATCAGATTTATATTCATTGACTCTCTTTTCATCAATACTTGAAATGGCTATATGACATGATACATGTGATAGCAGGATGGTTGCATAGGCCTTATAATACCAAGGTAGCAGCATCTAACAAAACAAGCAATGATTCTAGAGATTTCATTATAAGAAAAGACTAAATCATTACTTGGATAAAGATAGTTCTGAGACATAATTACAAAGGGCTTGTCTATCCTTATCACCTAATCTAAACTGATCTAAACATCTAACGAAACAAGTGAACAAGTATGAAACAGTTATGCCTGATATATTGAAACACTAATCAAGATTAAAACATATCTTGTCGAGCATAATTATTATCTCTCCAAGATATAAATCAAGTAAACAATATATCTCCACCTTATTCAAGGCGGGGGATGAAATCTGGCTACAGCCATCTTTCAATTAAGGTGACCAGTCATCCTAGTAGGAAAACTGCTCATACAGATAAAATTATAACGGAGTGATTGATTGAAACCGAGATAGAAATAATATATAAACACAACATGGACTTGCAGTAGAATTAGTTCCCTCTCTTTCTTTTTAATAAAAAAATCGAGTTCCCTCTCATTGAATCTATTTGAGACTGCAAATATCACAATTTTTTCAATGAAGACCTTCAACAACGATTCTACTGCTTCCGCTAGCAACAACCCCTCTCCTGTTTTGGCCCCTGCTTCTCCCCAAGAAAAGCGCGTGGCTAGGGAAAACAAGAGACTCTTCCGCGAGTCTGGTATGGGTGCCTTGGACCTTGACTTTGACAAGGATCAAGACATCGAAATGGACGATGTGTCTTCCTCGGTGGCTTTGCCTGTTCGCGCTGCCTCTGGTAGTGCTTCCCCTGCTGGTATTCCCATGGCTGATAATGAAAGTATAACATTTAATCACGCTGAAAACAAAAATTCGGCTGATTACCAAAATAACTTGAATTACGAAAAAAGTGATTTCAATGAACAAAATAACTCTGGTTACGAAGAAAGTAACTTAAATGAGCAAATGAACAATACCAATATGCAAAGGTTGGTTATTGAAGAAAAACAATCTGTGGCCGACATAGATACGGGCAGATATCAAAATAATATGGAGATGAACTACCCAGTTACTCCTAAAATAACTGAAGAAAAATTGGTTCAACGGTACCAAAACAAAATTAATTTACTCTTCGAAGCCACGCTTGAGTGTGACAACATTGAGGAACTACAAAAACTCAATGTACTAATTGAACAACTTGAGAAGTTGAAAAATCTCTTAGTAAACAAAAATAAGAATGACAGTAAGAACGCTGATAATAATTCTAAAACGATCAAAAATCAGATCAACAAAAATGAAATACCTATCTTCCAGTTTATTGATGACCCTGCTGATACAAAGACAGACAATCGAACTGCGCATGCAAATGCTGAAGGATTCATCTCTGCTTTTGAGTTGACGATGAAAATTAACGATATCAACATAGATGTTGATTGGAAAAAATATTTGACCACTTCTTTCCTCTACGGAAGAAATAATAAGCATATGCGTTGGTATCAAAACCATATCAACGTACTTGATGATCATGTGAAATGGGACCAAGTTAAACAAGCAATCATCGACCGCTTTGGCGATATAAATGATACAAAGAAAATCCGTAGATATATCAATATCAAACAAGGAAAAAGTGAGACCATCCGGGATTATATCGACAGATACCTGGAAGCTTTCAACCGTTTGCCCATTAAGTATAATTATGGTGTCATCCAAACGGCTTCATTTATTGAATCACTTCTACCCGTTACAAAGGAAGAAGTAGAAAAATCATTAAAGGCGAACTATGAAAGTTCAGGTAATACACATTACCCAGAAAGCCTTGCGAGTTTATTTAAATTCCTTGAAAAACATATTGGAGACATACAAGAAGCATTGTACCTCTCACTGGCACCAAAGGCTGCTAAAAACGAAGAGCGAGAAGATCGCAAAAGAGATGACCGATCCCATCTGGATCAACAACAACAACAGAATGCCAAAAGGCATAAAACAATTTACCACAAAGCTTACCAACCTACGGTACCTCTGTGTGGTCACTGTAAAATAGAACCTTTCTCTCCTCGTCACTTGGAGACCTGCAAGCCATACTTGGCAAAAAAAGCTATGTGGCAACAAAATGGCAGTCAACAAAATAAGTGAAAAAAAAAATGACTGATACGAGTCAATAAAAAAAGATGCAGCTGCAGTTTTGAAAAAGCTGGCTATACCATACAACTATCAAAATGGAGAAGTAAATTCATTGAATGACCTTGTCATTAATGGCTAAAATCACAATAGTTCGGTATGTGACAATATGGAGAGTTGGACAGAAAATGATTTGAAAAATCTGTCTTGATAGACTCTAGTGATCACATTAACAACGTAAAAATGTTAGCAATTCTGAACACAGATGCTAATACATCTAATATCAATAAGAACTATAACCCTGAAGACGAAAGGATAGTGAAGGACATAATCCCAGTGAAGGATGCCTTCAAATTCTCAATTCAGATAATAGAACTGAACATAAAAATGCTATCATGGATGAACTCTGTGAAGCAATGAAAATCGACAAACGTTTGAGTACGGCCTATTACAATCAAAGTAATGTGGCGCTGAAAGAGCTGTCCAAAACGTCAGGCGTCTGCTAAAGAAGCTGATTTTGGGTATGTCGGAAGAAGAATGGGATGTACGGATTAAACTTCTACAACTCATGATCAACTGTAAAATATCCAAAAGACTTTTAACGAGCCCTTTCAACCTCATGTTTGCTCGAAGAATGACAAACGAATTACCCCTTCTCTCGGAATCGATGGATTCGATTGAACCAATGACAAATGATGAACTACTGAATCGTATCGACTATATGTCAGATATTGTATTCCCCGCGATAAAAGATCGCACATATCAATATAACAAAATGACGCAAAAGACATTTTGATAAAAATCATCGCTTGATCAACTTTCCGGTCGGTAGCATGGTAATGGTACGAAAGAAAGGTACCTAAAAATCACTTGCTCCAATCTACGAAGGACCATATTCTGTCGTAAGAGAAACTGAGCACAATATTTACACACTACACGATGAAATAGGCTTAATCCTCCCTCGTGATTCTACTCCTTCAGAAATGAAGTTGGTATCGCAAGATGAAGTAATTGCGAAGGAAGAAGTCTTCGAATTTGACGCTATCGTCGATCATTGTGGTGAACCTAACCATCGTGAACATAAAACGCGTTGGAAAAATCATACAGCTGAAGATGATAGTTGGCTACCAGCTGATCATTTCACTGATCCTCTTAATATACAAAGCATCTGGGACCCATCATATCCTAGAAGCAATATGGCTCACATGGTAGATACCATTAGTGATGTAATCAAAGAAAACATTGAATCGTCTACAGATCATCAGGCTGATGTGACGCGAATGACAAAACTTATCGTAAAACTAGCAACCATACAAAAGCAGTAACACATAACCCTGCTGTAGGTGCTTTTAAAAGAAGTGCTCGCTCCAACGCTGGTCGGTTTCGTCCACAGGTTGATTGCACACGCTTCCAAAATAACTATGGTTGGTTGATACACCATCATACACTGTACATAAAGAAAAAACGATAAAAAGTGAGGCAGTCCGCCGATTACTCGCTTGTAAATAATTATAATTTTTTTTTTTGATATTTGAGTACACAGTCACTTGTGTACGCAGGACTCAACATATAAGGATGCACTTCGTGTGTGATCCGACCCAAACACTATAAATTATCGACGTGCATCTACGTTATTTTAATCAACCCTCGATACCCGTCTAGGGGGGGCATTGTCGTATTTGGGCATATATAGAAGCCAGAACGACTTATAATCGGAAATTCAATTAATCATCATCAAAGGTTATTTTGACAGATAATGTCAAAATAGCAATAAATCAAATAATGTTCACAAAGTTGGAAAACTAAAATCATTTCAGATATTACCAGAGGTAATCCTGAAATCAAACATCTAACAAGCATTGGTAAAAAGCGATGATATGATATATAAAGCGTTCAATGTGCCTAGCTAACACATTGAAAGCATGATCAGATTTATATTCATTGACTCTCTTTTCATCAATACTTGAAATGGCTATATGACATGATACATGTGATAGCAGGATGGTTGCATAGGCCTTATAATACCAAGGTAGCAGCATCTAACAAAACAAGCAATGATTCTAGAGATTTCATTATAAGAAAAGACTAAATCATTACTTGGATAAAGATAGTTCTGAGACATAATTACAAAGGGCTTGTCTATCCTTATCACCTAATCTAAACTGATCTAAACATCTAACGAAACAAGTGAACAAGTATGAAACAGTTATGCCTGATATATTGAAACACTAATCAAGATTAAAACATATCTTGTCGAGCATAATTATTATCTCTCCAAGATATAAATCAAGTAAACAATATATCTCCACCTTATTCAAGGCGGGGGATGAAATCTGGCTACAGCCATCTTTCCATTAAGGTGACCAGTCATCCTAGTAGGAAAACTGCTCATACAGATAAAATTATAACGGAGTGATTGATTGAAACCGAGATAGAAATAATATATAAACACAACATGGACTTGCAGTAGAATTAGTTCCCTCTCTTTCTTTTTAATAAAAAAATCGAGTTCCCTCTCATTGAATCTATTTGAGACTGCAAATATCACATCTCGTTCTCAGTATCGCTCAATTTCAACGTCGTTCTATCCGATCCTTTATAAACGTATTTGTTTATGTACTTGATGGCTTTTACGCTTTGGCAGCATTCAACATTTATGTGCGCTTTAAACTTCTTTGAGAGGTATGGGTTGTATGGTACAATCCATCTATTGTCGATGAGAATTGATCCCAAGGGATTGCGAATAGAATATTGTGTGCTGGGATCAGTAGACCTTGCCCTTTTGTACAAAGGATAACCATCATCAGAGATGACAGTTTGCTCAGTGAATGTCTAGGGAAATCTCTTAGAGCATTTCAAGACACCATTTCACCACAGCGCAGAGGAGTTCTAAAAAACCCAGCATTTGAGTCTAGGATAAAATAAGTGAGTTTAGACTCACTTTGCTTTTGAAGGTTAGTTATACAGAGAGAATAAATGATGAAAGGGAAGGGTTTTTTTTGTCAAAGTGTGATATAAAGGGTAATGGGAGGTTAGTTTTCGAGTTTGAAGCTGATCCGAGGAGATGAGTTGATCTCGGTTTTTTTTACATGTCAAAGGCCATAAAATAAGTAAAACCACCAAGAAAAATAATCTGTGGGAAAAAGATTTGGCTAAAAAGAGAAAAAAAATAGTAGTAAAAATGAAGAGATAATTAGATGGGGGGATTGATTTCAGATTTTATGCAGAAAATATGTACAAAAATGGTAAATGGGGGGATAGTCCAAGTGAGGTGAAACAATCTGTGCAAAAAAATAGAGAGTATATATGCAAATTTATTTAAAAGGTAAAGAAGAAGTATTTGGAAGGGTTTTCTTGAGATTAACTCAGATATTTCATAAGAAAAAGGCAGCAGACTGAAAGAGAAGAAAAAGAAGCATAGGCCATTAAACTTATACAGCCAAAGGTTAAGAGCCAATTTTTAATTTTTTGTGTAATCACAACAAGGTGTGGAAAGCTAAAGAAGTATATAAAATGGTTGTGAAATCAAATAATAAGGATAAAGGAAGATATGAGTGTTCTTATTTTTTTAATTTTTAATATAGTAGTACAAAAAAGTTACGGTCGTGACTGAATGTCGATCTTGAGATCTCTCATCACCATCATGAAGCAACATGAGCACATGGAGAAGGACCCGTTATTGCTGTAAGTGTCTATAAGGCAAACAATATTTGGTAAAATGAATAAAGACATTCCAGCAGCTAAATAAATAAAAAAACTACTATCATTTCTACATAAAGTGAGATTATATAGGATGGACTAAGTCAAGTTGCCATTCATGGGCGAAAATGAAGCATAAATAAGATGGAAAAGTCTGATGTAGGTGTGAGACTAGAAACGGCAAGTTAGAGAGACGTCTGAAAAGGAAGAAAGAATTATATGTAAACTAAAAGGTAGTCAAAAGGAAAAAATAAAATAAAAAGAGAACTGATTCCAATTCCTATCAAATCGCTAATTTATCTTTTGCTAATGACTCTCACTAAATAAGGATGAAATGTTTGATAGTCTTTTTAAGAACTGTTAGTGTCATATATTAGAATTCAATTTTGAGACTAAGCGAAATCAACAGTATAAACAAACAGTTACAAAGCCTTTGAAATAGATATTGGACTTAATGGTGAAATAGAATCACTTGTTGAGAAGTCATAAGAAGGAATAGAGAGATTAATTGTAGACTCTAAAAGAGTGATCCATTTCTTCTTTTATCAAGACAATCGATAGTTGTACATGTTTATCGTAATAAAGTATCAGCAACAATCATCAACATTTTCGGTCAATGCTAGCAACAATCCAACACTCGCTTTTCAGATAGATCCATCATAATACGTTTTTATTTCCAAAATGATAAAAAAAATAGTCCAACTAGCTTTCAATGCAATCCGCCTCATAGATGCTTACCTTTCAAAAAATATGATACTCTCTGAAGAACCTTTGATCATCCAAAGTGCCGTTGATATGTAACTTGAATTGATTCTTTTAACGGAAATGATGTTGACAATGATGGCATCTTTCTTTGAATAAAACTCCCAACTTTTACTAATAACTTTACCTCTTGATTCCATTTTGTCATTTATAAGATTGATCTCTAGTAAATCAGATGTAAATTCGGCTAAGTATTGTTATTTGGAGAGTGAAAGTATTGTCTTCAATAAACTGAAGTGATAAAGCAGTTACCATAAGTTGAAGGTGCATTCCGAATGTTTAGGTTGATTCAATCAGAAATGATAATGACTCCATACTACCTTCAAAGGTTTATATGTGAGTCAGGTAATCAATCGTAGAATGGAACAATACCTTACCATGCTTCAAAGATCCATTGGGCTTCATCATAAAATAATCATTTAACAGTGAGACTAATACATTATATACTTTCATAAAATGTTAGATTATAAAGCCATATATAATGCCATCGAGTTGCCTACCTTTGCTTCATATTAAACGCGATTAAAAGAAGTCTCATGTTAGTGTAATCATCTCCATTACTGATAATTTCGAAAATGGTGTAATTATTGATCCTTTTCAAGTGATTTAGTTATAGCGTGTTTAAAAAACTGCATTGTCTGCTTTGTGATGGTAAGATGAGTGACTGTATAATAAAGACTTGAGCTGCCCAAATTGATCGTGAACAAACCTAAAAATAAGCCGCTTTCTAGACAGATAAAAGAACGGATAAGTTAGCGATCATGTTGAATGACTAGAATAAATCACCTTAAGCTAGAAAGAAAATATCGTCGAGATTCAGGAAAAAAAAAAGGGTGTAGTAATCAATAGAGTGAAGAAAAAAAAAGGCGAGAAAAAAAGAAAGAAATCAGAAGAGAGAGAGTAATGTCACCCCATAAATAACACGGAACTTTGGGGGGCAATTTACTTTTAGAGTATGTCAGCTATCTTAATATAGGTAAAGAGAGAAAGACCTGGAACCTTCTTAAAAATTGGCCAATCGGATCACTGGATTTTCCATTACTAAGAAAAAGAAATAAGGTAAATGTTGATGATTTGGTTCATATTTCTCTTTGCATCATACGCTTCAACCAAGAAAAAAAGAGTTTTTGTGATAGTAATGAACTCAATTATTCACTTAAAAAGAATGAAATATAGTTAAAAAAGAATTACATTTGAATTGTAGAGAAAAAAAGACATAATCCTTAGATTTCAATAATAACATCGTTTATGAAGCATTGATTTCATATACTCTGAATTGCTTTTGCATACCAAAGACTGTTTAGAAAAGTCATAGCTTGTATGAAATACATATTCCTTTAGCTAAAAAAGTTGACTTCTATGAGCACATGTTAGCTTTCTCGCTGCTCATCAGTTCTGCATGCCAACATCTCAAACTTACATGAGCATGCAAGATGGTAAGCCATCTCGGAAAAGGTTGAAGAAAAATAAAGTAAAAAAAAAAAGCATCTACAAACACCATAGAAAGCGATTGCTTATATGATAAAGTTGAAAATCTGAAATGGTATTGACCAATTTCTCAAAGAGATACTAAAAAGGGATACCTCTAAATTTAAAAGATAGATGTATAATGGTAAATTTTGCTACACAAGACGATATACAATGTAGATGAAAGTTTGATGGTATTGAACTGCTTATGAAAAAACATCTATTTGCGAAGAAAGTTACTTGATACTCTCATAATGGAATAAACAAATATTCCTTGCTCTAATTATAATTTATAGAAATTATTGTTTGAAGTAATCAAATTTTCCTATTTATTTCTTTAAACAATTATATTTGAAGTAAAGTTGACAATCTCATAAAGTAGTATTGTAACAATCAAAATGTTCGTAAAACTTGCAATGATGCCAAATTATAAACAAGTTGCTTGCAATTGCATTCGGTCTTCAGCCAAAGAGATCAATTAAATGATCATCAACATCTATACTTATTTATTGATCTAATGCGATAAGTCACATATACATCACTCCCAAACAAGATACATATCTGAGTCGCTTTAGCGAATAAGTATGTTTGCTTCAGAAATAAATTTACGATATCCGTTAGAGGTTCGATAAAAAGAAGATTGATTATTGCAAAATCATGATGGACAGTTCTTTTTAAATTAAAGGGATTCATCATCATTTTTTTGCATCTGAATGATCTATTTGAATACTTCTTCTTGATGTTTCTGATATCCACCATCCTACGATATATTGAGGAACATGAAACTGTCATAAAATGACAGCATGTTCTAACTGAAACTTGTATTCTTCAATGTTTAGTATTTAGATGGATCTAAAGGGTGCGACGCTGATACTATATATGTATGAGCGATTACACTAAATGAATAATTATATTATATTTGCCTCATAATGTACCATCCTATAATTATAATTGATTGAATCATGATCAAAAGCGACACTATGTAAGGAGTTGCTTTTGATACATTATGATTTTTAACTTATCACTTTTATGTTTAAAATTGCTTTACTCAAATTTGTTTAACATGAAACAGCTCGACGCTTTACTATCAGCTTTCTTCATAGATTCTGTTTGAAGTGCTTCTTTAAGATCCCCTTTTGTAAAGCGTTCCTTTATTGATCACTAATAAAATCTGTTTATGCAAATCCAAGACATTTTCCTTTTCAGTATGATTTTAGCTTAAATCTGTCAATGAAATCATGCTTTCTTCCCATCACTACCATATTTCTCATATATACTAGCCATTTTTTTTAATCCCCCATTTTCTTTTTTCTCTTTTTTTTTTCAGTAAATGCACAGCAAAAGGTAAGCACTTTTATCTCTCTCTCTTTTTTTTTTTTTTTTTTTTTTTTACAAATATCATATAATCCATCAACATCACTAATCTTTTATTTCACAATAGCTACATGTGTATCACCTTATGATGACAACATCTCAATAACTCGACTACGCTTCTCTTCTATTTCTTAGAATCCTTCAACTTTTTTTCCGTATATATCTGCTGATCATCCACTTTATACATACTTGTGTAGATACTCATCATTGACTTTGATAGACAATCTTTTATCCATGACACACTCTTCTGTATTGCTTTCTGCCAACTCATCCATGACTTCTTTATCCAAACTGCCTGCTCTATACCATGTTGCTCAAACTTATACCTCTTTGACTGTTTTCTAAATACCATCTTTTAAAGGGCTGTCTATTTGGATTGATGCGTCTTTTTCAAGTTACTCTTGCCTAAGGTCCTTCGATTTCTCCATTTAAATGTTCAAATGCTTTTGTATACATTGCATCGACTAACTTGCTCTATTTGTAGTCATTGCCTTGAAACCCTTTGACAATCGTATATCCAATCGCCTACCATGCTTCCATCCTATGTCAGATTTATTCATGTCTATCCTCTTTCTTATGTGCATATGTGGTCCACCTATCTAAGTATTGTCTCTGGTTATTGCCCTAGCTTTTTGAGCTACAGTTTCCCTTTAATATACCGTCGTTCAGGATACTTGGTCTCTTCTCATGTCGCCATCTCTCTACCTCATCTTCAAGAAATGCTCTTTATCCGCCTATTCTCCTTTCACTACTATGGTCTGTGCTTTTAAAGGTTGCCGAATCTCTTTTTGATTGAACTTGGGTTTCCTTTCAACTTTACTGCTTGTGCTTTTTTTCTTTTTGTGTCTTCTCGCCTTTGCTCATGCTTACATGGGTGCTCCATCTCAGATGAGCTTGCCTCATCGCTTTGAATCTCTTTCCTGACAAGTGAAATACCGCTTCCAGATTATTTTGACTTGACTGTCTTACCGAATGAACTTCTCTTTATCAACTGTTTACTTCTGACTGTTGCTCTCACTGTTGGCTGGACTCATGAGTTTACCTAATCGCAACTAAAGGACACACCATGCTGATGACAAAGTACATGTGTAAAGGATCGCGTCTCATCTTTGTTTTTTTTTGTTTTATAGACTTGCTATGCTATTTACTTTCTTCCTCTATTGTTTCTGACTCTTTTGTATACTGGTGACTAGTAATCTCTCAGTTGGTGTTGCTCATGACCTTGCATGTTGCTTCAAGATGGCTGTTAAAAAAAAAAAAATTTCGAAAAAATTACTCTCGGTTAAGGCTATATATCTTTTCAAGCGCAGCTACTACAAAGCGATTAAGGTGCGAATTGAAGGCTCTAATCATGGAAATTAATTCATTTCTGATTCTTATACTGCTTCCCATGATCCCAAAAGGTACCTATATTAAAGCCAAGCATGCCAGTCTATCTGGATATACCCAATGCAGCATCCCTATTACAAAAAAGGACATCTGAGCTACAAATCAGCCTAAAGAAGAACCCGTATATAGCATATATTTGATTCAAATTAATAAGAATAAAGAAGCTTGATTTGCCCATAATACCTAAATAAGCCAATCATATTCCAAGCTCATCCAAAAATTAAAGCGATACGATTAGCCCATTTATTGCTTATACATCTAAAACTTGTTAAATCACTATCGCTCTATACGACGAAGGCAATCTGTCATTATAACTCCCCTTTGAGACCTAAGCTAGATATGATTCGACTATAAAGCACTCCTATTTAAAGTAAGCTCGTATAATACTTTACCCACGGCCCAATTCTTGTGTTTCTGCCTATTTTTCATTGAAACCGCATATGAAAAAAACAAATATATCGCAGGGTTATTTCACAATTATTAGAGTCACTATATACACCCTCTACGCCGTGGTGTTTGCATCTTTGACCATACATGGGGACGTTGGGTTCAAGTTACCGCAAGGCCCATGAACCATGTTCTTGGTAACTATTTCATAAAGCTCAGAATCACTTTCTTTCGAAGGGATCTCAGCCGAGATGATCCGGTCAATATCGTCAGCGGAATGGATAGCGTGGGATGTATCCAAAAACAGAAGCAAATGAAGATGAGGAAGACCTCTTTTTTGATACTCGATTGTTTGGACCAATCCCTTATAAGTGCCAAACACATTCTTCACTTTCAAATCTTTCAACAGTTCTTTCACTTTCAAATCAAACACTCTAGCAACCAAATCTGGTCGGTCAGATGCATTTTGGCCAGTGATGTATCGTATTGAACATACATCATATAATATTCGATATATTACTAAATCAAATACAGATCTTGTTCTGTGTTACCAAACATAATTTATATTGACATCCCATCCTTGCACTGAATAAAACCCTCTCTTGAATCTTGTTTAATCTCTTGACTTAACAGATAACTCATTTTTTTTAAACATCCAAAAAGTTTTATTCAGTAACAAAAATGGTCAATAACAACAACAACACTAAAAAGACTTCCGTCTCCACTCGTCGCAGTGCCTCATCTGCTTCGAGACGCGAAAACAACACCCCTGCTCCCGACTATTCTGTCGAAAACTTTCCCCCTTTGCCTGCTCCTGCTGCTCCTCGCGGTAGAATGGCTGCCACCAACATTCCTGTTTTGGGTGGTACTCCCTCTGAACCCGTCACCTCGAAAGAGAACGACGATGAGTTCATGGAAATTGATGAACTTTACTCATCAGCTTCCTTATCCAACCCGGATAATAGCGAAACTCCTGTTTTCAGCTCTGAGCATACAAAACAGCCTGAGTGTTTTGAGGACATTGAAACCAATGTGCCTGTTGACATCAAAACTGCATTGAACGATAGAATGCAAGCCCTTCGCGACCAAATCGGTCATAAAGCGCTCCAGATAAGTGTCATATCTGACCTCGTCTTACTAAAGTCTATGCGTGAGCAATTGGCTGAGATGAGAGAGCGTTTAAATGAGCTCGAAGGCACATACAAAGACATGTATAGTGTAGACGAACCCGTCGTAAACCACTCTTCTTCATCATCTAAAACTAGAGATGAAGTAATGAACAGCTCGATTCTCTTGAATCAAGGTCATCTCTATCAACCCATGAGCTTCGTTCCTTCAAACCTTCCTTTCTTTCAATGAACTGGGTTTGTACATGAAAATTCTCGTCGTGTTTATAAGACACCCAATCAATGTATTCGTGCATTTGAGCAAGTTCTTTTATCCCATTCTCTTTCTCTCGAGGAGAACTGGTTGCGTATCCTTCCGATCACTGCTCCTGAGCAAATCATGGATTGGGTTAATGAGTTTCTTGAAACCAACCCCAACGCTTCGTGGACTTCCGTTAAAGAAGCTCTATCCACTAGATTTGGTATGAGTCCAGAGCGTACTCGCCAATTGGCCACTGACAGCCTTTATCGCCTTGCTGTACATCGCAACGAAAGTATGCACCAGTACGTTGAACGCTTTCGCCGACTTGTTCGTGAAGCTCAACTCAATGATGAGCCAATGAGGAAGTACTGTCTCCTCAAGCCCATTGAAGCAAAAACCCACGCAGCAGTTCTCAAGACAATAAGCCTGAGTGAGGATCCAAACAAAGACTCACTGGATTATATGATCCGAGTCCTCTTGTCAATTGATGATGCCGAGAACAATATCGAAGTGCTCAAGAAAATGGGATCCCATCGAAAGATGCACGGCCCAAAGAAATTTTCTCAACCACGCTTCTCTCCTTCTTCTCGCCTTGGCCGCTCTCATCAAGAAGCCTTTACTAGTCAGCCACGTTCTAAGGCATATTGCCACGTGCATGATACGACCGCGCATGATATCCAAGATTGCAAAGCGTACAAAAGACGAGTGACTGCAATGTCCTCAAACAAAAGTAAAGCAAGCTCCAGCAAACGCTGCCACAAATGCAATAAGCCTTGGAATTCCAAGCATGTATGCAAATCCTCTTCTTCTCCCTCCTCTTCCTCTGGTCGTAATCGTACAAAGACCAAGAAGCAACGTCCTCCTGTTCCTGTTCCTTCCGAAGACGAAGATGAACATGACAACTCCTCCGATGAGGATCACAACCTCAACTTTGCTGCTGCTGACTTCGCTCCAGAAGGCAAAGGCAAAGGAAAAGCCGATTGTAAGTCTACTATTCTGAAAGATGAATATTTTGCACAATCGCCCAATAACCTGTTAGCTGACAAGTTTATATATCTTCCCTTGACAATAGAGAGCGTGAAAACATGGGCATTGCTGGACTCTGGCTGTTCATTCTCATCAATCTCTCCAACATTGGCAAGACACTTGAATTTAGAAATAAATAAAAGTAGAGGAAATATTAAACTTGTAAATGGCAACACGGTTAGGCGTATGGGAAAAACACATAAGAAATTAGAGGTCACATATAACTTTAAATCAATGCACTCGCATTTTGAATTATTTGATCTATTTAATAACATACACGTATGTATTGGCATGGACCTGATATATCTATTGGGTATCGAAATCTCCAATATTGCAATGAGTTGGGATGATCAGATTGGTCCGTCCTACCCTGCTATCGATCCATCTCCAGCCACACCTAACAATGACCCATATGGTACCGCTGACGAGCGAGAACATATGTCGAAAAGCATTGAACCTTTTATAAAAGCCAACAGAAATATACCTGTTGCAAACTATTGCAATATTCCAGGAAGTGAAATTCGCCTTCCTCTGAAAGCCAATGCTGACCGTCCTTACAGTCGTCAATACGAAATCAAACACTGCCATATAGACGCAGTTCAAAATCAAATCAAAGAATGGATTGAAGGACAGGTGATCGAAGAAGCACCTCCTAATAATCCTTACAACTCCAGCCTTTTAACGGTACTAAAACGTTCTCCTATCACAGGTGAACCCGATCCTAACAAAGTTCGTACAGTCCTTGACTGTCGCAAAGTCAATCAAAATCTTGATCCTGCTCAGATGGATAAATTTCACTTCCTCTGATCAGCACATTACATCGTCAATTAAGCAAATACACGCTATTCACTACAATTGATCTTAGTGCTTGCTTCCATAGCTTCCGTATTCGCAGACGAGATAGACCCGTCACTTCATTTACTGCTCCTAATGGCAAGCAGTATCAATTCAAACGCGCACTATTCGGATTACTCAATGTATCATCTGTAGTTCAGAGAAGTATCATAAGCTTATTTGCTGATCTAGATTATTGCGTTCATTATATTGATGATATTTACGTTGCTACAGACACTAATGTAGAAAGACATATTCGCTGCTTACAAACAGTGTTAACCCGACTCACGAATGCAAACCTTCGCATGAATCATGAAAAACTAAACCTCATGCAGAATTCTATCTTCGTATTAGGATTCAGGTTATCTCATGAAGCTTTGACACTGGATATGCGCAAAGTATCTAACGTCCTATCATGGCCAGATACTGTCCAAAACTCCAAAGAACTTAGCCATCGACTTGGTGTCATTAACTACTTTCGTGAACATGTGCCTCGGATCGCCACACTCATGGCTCCATTAAACGCGCTCAAAAACCATCCAAATATAAAAGAAGTTTGGACCAAAGAACACTCGCAGACAATGCGTACTCTCCAACGAGTTTTAGCCTGTACTCCGGTACTAAGTTGTCCTAATCTCAAGCATCCTCTACATCTCGTCACTGATGCTAGCGCCTATGGTATTGGTGGTTGTCTCTACCAAGTCATTGACAAGAAGATTAGATATATCGGTTTTGTCGCACGCACCCTTTCTAAAACTGAACGAGGTTGTGGTGTTTCTCGAAGAGAGTTACTCGCCTTCCTCTACTGTACCACTAAATGGAAGAAATGGCTATCAGGTCATAAGTTTCATTATCACACAGACAACAAAGGTATTTTACATCTTCACACAAAAGCTGAAGTTACACCCATCATAGAGAACTACTATGAAAAGATCTTCGAATTCGATTTCGACATCACGTTCTGTGCTGGTGTTCGCAATGTACTTGCCGATCACTTATCTCGTCTACTTTACCCTGACGAAGACGCTGAAAGCTGGCAGAGGGTAATAAGCAAAAAGCACCAGAAAAGAAAATCTGTCAAGCCACAGATTCAGAAAATAAACCAGATCATGGTAGCACAGCAATTGAATCTTCATCATTATCAGAAAAGGTAAACACAAATGATGCCACTGATAGAACAATAGCTGCTAGTCGCATAGACAAGTACAGCCAGCCACAAGATGATGCACACAAAACACAAATAATTGCACAATGTCATCTGGCAGGACATTATGGTATCAATAGTGTTGAAAACATGATCAAACGAGAACATGGCATGAACTGGAAACATTTACGTGAAGATGTCACAGAATACATCAAAAATTGTACAAAATGTGCTCGATTTAATCTAGCAAAGCACGTATTCCATCCTCCAAAGAGTGATGCTCCCAACAATACATGGGATAAAGTCGCCATCGACTTGGGGACATTTAATGTTACAACGCCTAGAGGTAACAACTACTTGCTAGTATGCGTTGATATCTTTAGTAGATTTGTCATTCTACGAGCAATCAAGTCAAAAACAGCTCTAGAAGTAGCCAAAGAACTGATCCAGATATTTTCCATCATGGGTTACCCTAAAGTCTTACAACACAACAGAGGTTTAGAATTCTACAACGAATTACTAAAAGGGCTGCGTCAACATATGGGCATTAAGCCTGCTCTTTCACTACCTTACACACCAGCGGGTAACTTGGAAACTCATGTGAAGACAGCAAAATCAATCATCTTGAAAATGCTGGATGGCTATGAGGAATCTTGGGACCTGTATGTCGAAGGTACCATGTATTTGATGAATCAACATACATCCAGATTGCACAATCACACACCATTTCAGGTGATGTTTAATCGCCAAGCGAACGATCTTAAAGATTACACCAAAGCTCTATCGAAAATGAATATCTCTGACGATATGATAGACACAGATAAGTTAAAGAAAGAAATCGAAAGATTCAATAACTATACCATTCCTGAAATTAGGAATCAAATCATCCAAACACAGAAAAAGGATAATGAGTACTTTGTAAAGAAACATCGAGTACTAAAAGACCCATTTCCTATAGGCGCAAAAGTGATGATAAAGAATATCGAAAACAAACGTCGCAAAACAGATGCAAATTATGAAGGCCCATTCTATGTTCATGGCTATACAAAGAATGGAAGCTATATTCTAACAGATCGTACAGGTTCAATCCTATCTAGGAACATACCTACTTCATAAATCAAACTGATAGCAAATGAAACGAACAAATCAGATGAAAACAAAGACATCTATGAAGTACAAGCCGTCATTAATCATGAAGAAGTCGAACCTAACGGTATCGAATACCTCACAACTTGGATTGGATATCCAGATGAACAAACCTGGCAAAAGCCAGAGGACTTTGACAGTCCTGAACCGATCAAAGAATACTGGAAAAGAAGAAACGCAAACAAACCTACAAAAACAGGTCAAATCAAGAAAATCAAAGGAACTCACAAACGCAAGATGCCGTTCAAAGAATCCAATCAATCCAAGCAACCCAAGTCATCAAGCACATAATACGTACTAAGAACCTTTTTTATCCATATTTATCTTTTTTCCTCAAGAAAGGTTTTTGATGATATGGTTTTTTAATGGGCAATCACGTACACTATCAACTACTCAAACATATAACTCAAACTCAAACATCAAGATACAATATAATCAACAAACACAAAATCACACTCTCCAATAATTCAAGAAATTTGTCTGACTTCAAGAAAGATCAGCCTAGACACACTATGACATTACAAGACTCAAATAATACACCACGGTCTTTATGGTGGTCCAGGGTGATGATGTATCGTATTGAACATACATCATATAATATTCGATATATTACTAAATCAAATACAGATCTTGTTCTGTGTTACCAAACATAATTTATATTGACATCCCATCCTTGCACTGAATAAAACCCTCTCTTGAATCTTGTTTAATCTCTTGACTTAACAGATAAAATAGCCAGGTAGCAATTCTCTTTGGATCTCAATCCAGCGAGGATTAGCTGTGAATGTGATGAACAAAGAAGGCTTTCCGAAATAACGCACAATAGCCATTGAGTCTTGGTATTGCTTGGCCATGAATCTTGCTCCGCCTGTATAAGAGCTTGACAAGATGAAGCGTTTGCCCAAAGAAGTGGCATCCACATCCTCAGAAATAAGTGCATCTTGCACACCATTATAGAGGTCAGCACGAATGTTTGACTAATGCGTTTTAATCCAGTCTAATTTTGTTTGATCGCAGATGGCCCAAACATCAACCAAATATTGTTGGAAGAGTCTTTTTGCGTAAAACAAAGTAGGAAATTCTTGCTGTCTTTGATGAAGTCTGAATCTATAGTATGCTCTTTGTGTGAGACGACTTTCTTGATCATCTAATTTTAGGCCCCAGTTCCAGCCCAAATCCCCCATAGGAAACAGCAATGTGTAATGCAAAGGCATATACAACGCATGTGTTTGTGAGATGGTAGAAAAAGAAAACTCTCCCTCAGAATGACGAAGGTAAATTCGAATTACTCTGAAGCTATCAGAAGAGCTCTCATTTGGTAAGATAGCAGCTACCTCACTGGCTGTAGGCACATTTTTAGTTCGTCTATCTTTACCAGCCACTAATTCCATCTTCAATGATGGGTAAACCCGAATGAAAGACTGTTCTTCTGTTGTACCTTCAAGAAGCTCATGTGCAGTCTTATAAAGTCCTACATAAGGATTGCATTGATGAAGCTCTGTAGACAATCCTCGAACTAACTCATTGTCTAAGTCCTCATTGTTTGCAGCTCGAATTGATGCTGCGTATTCAGGGTCAAAGATATAGAGTTGGGCGTATCTAGCCTGACTATGATTCTCAGCAGAGATTGGCCCTTGAGTGTGGTACATTTGACCATGAATTTGGAAGGGCATGTTGGTGAGGTTGCTGTTGCTCACTTCACAACGCAAAGAAGTGAAAGCGAAAGCAGCATTAAAGCGCCTCAAGTTATTTTTGAAATGCTGTCCGCGGGAAGTAATATCCTCATACAATCCCTTCACAAATGAGGGAGGATCTTTGAGCAAATCTACTTTAACAGCACCAGCCTTGCAACACGACATCCAAAAAACGTTATTTCTAGTTGAGTTGGAAGGTAACTCGGCCTTCCAGTGCTTAGCACCACATTTGTCGCAGACTTGATCCATTGAGCCTAAATCGAACTGCTGGAGGCGAGAGAGCTCAGAAACATATGCTGCAGGTAACTGAGTTCTTCTTTGTCGAGTTCTAGGTTCGTTGTCGTTGGCTGTACGATTGTTGTTTCTTAAGGTTCTTTGTCTACGCTCCTATGAAATAGAATGAAGTTAGTGAGATATTTTGCTGTTTAGTTGTAGCTCAAATCTTACTCGACATGTATCGCAAGTACTAAATGTAGCATGCTCGAAAGTCGAACCACATGTAGTGCATTCTTTAATTGATGTTGATGGCGAAATGTTACTCATGATAAAAATGATAGATTTAGAGAAGGAATAAAAAAATAAAAAATGTAAATGTAAATTTAAGGGGGAAAAGAAAAAAAAAATAAAAGCGTGAACATCGGTACTTCTAGTTGAAATCTATTATTTCAGTATATTGATTCAACCTTGCTTCGCGTGAGGGGGTGGGACAACCCTCCCCCTTGAACCCCCTCCCAGCTGTCTTAAGCTCAATCCACCGTTCCTGACTAATGCTGGCTTCGCGTGAGGGGGAGGGACGACCCTCCCCCTTAAACCCCCTCCCACACTGGCTTAGGCTTGATCCAAGTCGGGGAAATAAATTCTCATATCACGTGATCGGACAATTTTTAATTGAGGGGGAAAAGAAAATTCGTGACGTCAGTACTTCAAGTTAAAATCTGTTATTTCAGTATATATATGATTGGTGGTATTCCTGATGTACCACAAGACAACGAAGACGAAGAAGAAAGAGTAGAAGCATTGCATGCTAACAGTCAGAAGGTGTCTGAAGTAACAGGAAGATCGAAGAAGTTTGAGTTGATGGATAGCTTAAAAAAGCAATATCTGTATAAGCTACACACATTGTTCAACAGCATTGAAGAGATTTTCACAGAATCAGTCTCGCATCAAGAGATGCAGACAATTCTCGACAACCTTCAAACAGTTGAAAAAAAGGCTAAGGAGGATAGCTTGGATTTGGTAAAAAACCCAGGAATGTCAATGATATCCAAAGGCCGGCCAAAGAAAGACAAGCGACAAAAGATAGGTGTAGAGAGAGCAATGGAAGCCTTCTTGGAAAAAAGAAAAAATCTTCTTAAGACTCTCAGTTCAGACAAGAAAAGAAAAAGCAATGCAAATCACCAAACAACTGCCAAAAAGCTTAAAGTAGATGTAGTTCTAGAAGATGAATATGAAGAACAAAGTCAAGAAGTCACTGATGAAGAATTAGAAGCTGCTGGTATGCATTGTGTTCAATACAAAGGGCGAAATACTAACGCAAGACAATATTCGCAAAACAATAGACTCTTACTATGACCGTTTACTTTCGCAAGTTGATCCCAACATACCAAAGGACAACTACAGCGTAGTTATCGATGTTGTAGGTGATGGGTTTTGTGGATGGAGAGCATTAGCTGTCCAGATATTCGACAATGAAGATGAAATTTGGACTGTCAAAAAGAAGATGAGAGATACCCTTTTGAACAATGAAAAATTTTACAAAGACATCTTCAAAGATTAATTTGATTTTGAGGATGCTAAGAAAAGGGTATGCTATGGTATTGAAGAAGAAGTTGGCAGCGAGACAATCAAGTATGAACTTTTCTCGAGCAACGAAGATAACGGTGATGTTGTATTCTACTGCGGTCAAGAACACTATTTCTCTTCTGTTGGTTGTGCACAGCTTGCAGCTGATACTTTTTTTGTGCCTGTTGTGCTCTATAGCAAAAAAAAGTATACAAGTACAAGAGGAGTAAGCTATTTTCCTCTTTTGCCCGACTACACAGATGCCAAGATCAAGAAGAAGCTCCCTCAACCTGTCTTGTTGCAAAGAGTGAACGACAACCATTGGGTTACATTGGGATTGAGACGATCCAAAAAGTTTCCTTGTCCTTTACCTGATTCTTCCTTTGAGTTCGCAGCGAGCAATTTTGGTAAACAGACAAATATCAAGAAAACCGTATGGGCTTACCATCTTGTCTTTGCACAACAATTACCAAAAAACTCAGGTACTGAATATACATATTACAATTCATACAGATTCTAACAGACATATTTCAAAGACCAGTTTAGCATTGATTAGTCCCTTAGCTTTTTTTTCTTTTATTGTGTTTACTGCAACATGTTTTTATTTGCTTCTAAAATATATTTTAACTCAATTCTGTCAACTTATAAAAGTCTTGCTGATTTTAAAAAAAATGGGGGAGAGGAAAGCAAAAAATTTGTTTTTTAAAAAGTGGGTGTAGGAAATGGGGTGTATTTAAAAAGTGGGTGCAAGAAATGGGGTGTATTTAAAAAGTGAGTGTGAAAAGTGGGTGCGCGAAGTATTACTCTTTTTTTTTACAAGTATCATATAATCCATCAACATCACTAACTCTTTTATTTCATAATAGCTACATGTATATCACCTTATCATGACAACATCCCAACAACTCGACTACGCTTCTCTTCTGTTTCTTTGAATCCTTCAACTCTTCATCCGTATATATCTGCTGTTCATCAATTTTGTACATACTTGTGTAGATACTCATCATTGGCTTTGATAGACAATTCTTTATCCATGTCACCCTCTTTTGTATTGCTATCTGCCACCTCATTCATGACTTCTTTATCCAAACTGTCTGCTCTATACCATGTTGCTCAAACTTATACCTCTTTGACTGTTATCTGTATACCATCTTTTTAAAAGCTGCCTATCTGGATTGATGCGTCACCACAGCTTAAAAGATATTGAGGTGAACTTTTTTTTTGTCAGAATCTGACACGAAAACCTTGAAATTCAATTAAGGCGGTTTAAGGTTTTTTGTCAGAATCTAACATGATTTCTATCAGAATCCGACATTTCTTGTTGAATGGCAAAACCCTTTTACGCAACACTTTGAATAGGAGTTGTCTATAGTCGAATCATATCCAGCTTAAGTCTCAAAGGGGAGTTATAATGACAAATTGCCTTCGTCGTATAGAGCGATAGTGATTTAACAAGTTTTAGATGTATAAGCAATAAATGGGCTAATCGTATCGCTTTAATTTTTGGATGAGCTTGGAATATGATTGGCTTATTTAGGTATTATGGGCAAATCAAGCTTCTTTATTCTTATTAATTTGAATCAAATATATGCTATATATGGGTTCTTCTTTAGGCTGATTTGTAGCTCAGATGTCCTTTTTTGTAATGGGAATGCTGCATTGGGTATATCCAGATAGATTGGCATGCTTGACTTTGATATAGATACCTTTTGGGATCATAAGAAGCAGAATAGGAAGCAGAAATGAGTTAATTTCCATGACTAGAGCCATCAATAAGCACCTTAATCGCTTTGCAGTAGTTGCGTTTGAAAATTGTACAGCCTTAACCGAAAGTTTTTTTTTCGTGACTATCTTTTTTCTTGACAGCCATCTTGAAGCAACATGCAAGGTCATGAGCAACACCAAGTAAGAGATCACTCGTCACCAGTACACACAAGAATTAGAAACAAGAGAGGAAAGGAGTGAATAGCATAGAAAGTCTAAAAAAACGAAAAAAATAAAGATGAGACGCGATTCTTTACACATGTACTTTGTCATCAGCATGGTGTGTCCTTTAGTTGCGATTAGGTAAACTCATGAGTCCAGCCAACAGTGAGAGCAATAGTCAGAAGTAAACAGTTGATAAAGAGAAGTTCATTTGGTGAGACAACCAAGTAAAAATGGTGAATACTTGGCGCACTCCGGTAGAACACTCCGGTGGCTTAGATATTATAGGTAGTGGCTTATGAGGACGTCCTCATTCTTAGTTATGCTAGTAATAAAATATGTGTGTAACATGTACCTGAAAAGATCAAGTCAATGAAGCAATGGGCCCTGGAAAGCCCTTTGTCAACACTTATTTAATAATTTTATAAATGAATCAAGACAGTTTGCTTTATATTGATATTGAAGCCTCGGACGATGAAATATCTATCTGTAGTGCTGGTATCGACATCAAACCTTTTGATAACGAGCAAGTCAAAGTTGAGACGAGTTGTCATCTCGAGATTCAAGAAGAAGTCATCACTATTGACACTTCTGATTCTGAAGTCGATGTTGAAGATATATCTGAAATTCAGTCTGAAGGTGTGTAATAGCACTTTATGTTAGATTCTCTGGAATATGAAGTTGCCTGTTGTGTTTAAAATAAAAAATAAATATTAGAGCTACTTGTCAGTAAACGTGTCGAGTATGAAAGCAACTTGGAAGATTATTCAACCGATGAGGAAGAGTATGAAGGAAAGACCAGTAAGGAAAGTTTCCTTCATTGCACGGATAAGGACTTGCAGGTCTGTGCATTGATGAAAGAAGAAATGGAGAAATTGTTTTCTGTCGGCACAGAATTTTCGGATATTGATGAATTACGTATCCGTGCTCAAGAATTCGGCAAAAAATATAATTGCCCAATCACAACTGACAAATCAAGTCAAAAAGAGCAAAGAATTAGAATGATTTGTAGACATGGAAAGGACTACAGACGCTCCAAGAAAGTTACTGATGTTGATCTTGTCAACAGTAACAAAAATTCAAAGTCCAAAGAATACAAGAAAGAAAGCCTCAAGTTCGATTGTCCTTGTGTTATTGAGGCTAGACTATGCCCTGTTAGAAAAGTTGTCACTGTGAGAAGTGTTGATGGCAGTCATAATCATCGTATTGTGAACGATCCTCTCACCTATCACTTGCATCGAAAGCTTGATGCTGATATTTTTGAAGAGGCAATTTTGCTATTGCAAAAAAACAAACCTTCTGTTGTTCAAGAGGTATATTCTTGGGAACTATTACTAGAATGAAAAATAGCTTGACTAATGTGACACTTAAAAAAAGATGCTTCAAGTCAAAAACATCAACTATATGAAAAAGAAGGATTTGGAAAACATGCAACAGCAATTCCGCTCTGGTTCTGATATGACTTCGTTTGTTACTGATTTGCAACGCAAACAATACAATGTTCGTTACACTACCAATTCAGAAAACAGAATCACGGCTGTTTTCTTTATTAGAGACAGTGCAATTAAAGAATTGCGCAAGCTTCCCGAGTCTGTCGTTGTAGATGCCACTTACAAGAGCAACTGTCATTTGTATGCTCTTGTCAATTTTGTCATTGCTGGAACGGTTGCTAGTAGAGAAAGACCACAGCAATTGGCAACTATTCCTGTGGCTGCCGCTTGGATGGAAAGAGAGACGAAGTCCAACTACAAGTGGGCTTTAGAACAATTGAGAGAAATTGTTTGGCCATCTGGACCAGCAGCTGAGCAGTTCGACTTGCCTAGTGTCTTTGTAACTGACAATGACGCTGCTTTAAAAGGGGCTTTAAGTGATGTATTTTCTGAGTCTTCTCAACTGCTCTGCTACATTCATATAGAACGACATTTCAGAGATAAGTTTTTGAAGGAAATTAACCCCAATTTTACTGGTAAGCGAAATAATCAATTGATACTTTAATAAAATCTAAACCAAAATCTGAATATCTTGTCATTGCTTAGTGGATATTCGTGACAATTATGAGGCAGAGCACAGAAACTTGCTTTTTGCAATTGCTCGTGGTTGTACCACGAAAGAAGGCTATGAAGAAGCCAAAAAAGCATACGTGAATTTTTTGAACCAGGAGGGGCTTTTGATCAACAAAAACACATGCCTAGAATACTTCGATTTGTAAGTTGTGCTGTTCATATTCAATTCAGAAATAATCTCAATAATTTGTTTCTATTTTACATGAAGGATGATGAAAGTAGAAGTTCAATGGGGAAGCTATTATGCAAACAAGCATCCTCATATGAACAACAGGTCTACAAACAGAGTAGAGGGAACCCATTCAGCAATGAAAGGCTATATTGGCTCGTCAAAAGGCAAGCTGGGTCCAGTGACTGACAAAATTGATGAATGGTACAAGATAAGGGTAAATTTTACTACATGTTTATAATTTTCAACAATTGCTAATTTCAAGTCTGAAGGAGGACTACCTGAAGTCTCAAATGGAGAGAGAAAGTATGTCTATCCCTGTCTCTCTTCTTACTAGTGAAGTTAGTGATATGCTCAAGCCTATATACAGAGCTATCACTAAATTTGCATTAATCAAAGTAAAGAATCAATTAGTCAAAGGACTAAAAGAGAAGCAAGAAGGCATATTGAGTCCTGTCTGCTCTTGCTTTGTCAAGGTATGGAAATTGCCTTGCCGACACGAGCTGGTCAAATGTGTCGAAGAACACGGACAAGTCAAGCTTGACTTGGTTCATCCTAGATGGCACATCTTTTTCATGAACGAAGACGGTACGATAATAATGATAAATAAATGTTTATGAATCGCGACTATGGACTAACAATTTTTTTAGTTCAAAAAGTTGGTCATCCTGAAACTAGAGCAATTACTGAAGGGATTGTCTCAACAAAATATCAAGATGTAGTTCAAAAAGAATTTTCTATTGAGTACGAACACTTGCGAAACCAATTAGACGAAGTTTTCTTGAATAGCAAGACATACCAAGACAAACAAGACATTCTTGATAGTATGGAGGAGCTTATTGAAAGATTAGCTCCAAACGATATCAGTAGTGTGAAAGCACCTACTCTGGCTAGTGTTCACAAAGGAAGGCCAAAACTTTCAAAGAGAAACAAAATTGGTATTGAGATTACCAAAGAAAAATTGAAGGAGGCTGATAAAGAAAGAGGAAAGAAGAGAAAGATGGATGAGAAGGCAGAAAAGGCAGAAAAGGCAGAAAAGGATAAAAAACAGAAGACAAGCGACAATGAAAAGATAAAAGGTATGTTACTCACTAATACTCTGGCTTCTATTAACTCGCATCTAAAACTTGTATCTTCAGTAAAATTAGAAAGAAAAGAAGTCGAAAAAAGCCAGAGTGATGATGAGTTGTTGAAAGAAGAAGAAATGGAGTATCTGTCTCTTATCGAGCAGATACATCCATCTATAGAAAAGAATTGGTACACTGCTGCTATCAATGTACGTGCTGACGGATTCTGTGGCTTTAGAGCTTTAGCAGTGCAGTTGTACGGCGATGAAGAGAAGTTTTGGGAGGTGAAGATGATGATGAGAGACTTTCTCTTGACGATGGATGAGGGCAAAGATGAAAGCACAGGCTTTTACAAGAAGCACCTGAAGGGGTTCATAGATTACCAAGAGCTGAAGTCGATCGTTTGTTTTGGTTTGCAAGCCACAGTTGGTTGCCAAAAGGTCGACAAATCGCTTACTTATGCAGGCCAAGACTACTGGTTTACCTTACCAGGATGTGCACAGTTAGCCGCTGACACATTCCAAAGGTTAGTGGCTACCTATGCAGAGAAAAAGTACATGAACACGCCACCATGTACTTTTGTGCCCCTGATTGTCAAGCAAGAAACCAAGAAGAAGAAAGAGATGCCTCTGCTTATGCAAAGAGTTAATGACAATCATTTCATTACTCTAAGCATGAAAAGAGCAATCAAACCAACTTGGCCATTGCCACAACCCAGTCTGTATGAAAGTGCATGTGAGTCTCTTGCTATTTCTCCTAATTTCAAGCGCACCTTCTGAAATCATTATTTGTTCTTTCAAAGCAGAGAAAAAAACCCAGGTAAGATTACATTGAATAACTGCAAGTTCCTTTTATTAATTTTCATGACAGATAATGGCAATAGTGAAGTACTTTTTCTAGATTAGACAAACCCTTTCTCTTTTACTTTTTTTTTGTTCTTTATTTTATTAACTCATAATTATTCATATAAATTAACAACACACTTTCAATCGAATTCAAACAAGCTACTTTGTCTTCGGATTTTCAATCCATAATAATTATGCAACAATGTCTAGTGGAGTGTTACACACATATTTTATTACTAGCATAACTAAGAATGAGGACGTCCTCATAAGCCACTACCTATAATATCTAAGCCACCGGAGTGTTCTACCGGAGTGCGCCAAGTATTCACCGTAAAAATAGTCTGGAAGTGGTATTTCACTTGTCGCAAAAGAGATTCAAAGAGATGAGGCAACCTCATCTAAGATGGAGCACACATGCAAGCATGAGCAACGACATGAAGACACAAAAAGAAGAAAAAAATAAGCAGTAAAGTTGGAAGGAAACCCAAGTTCAATCAAAAAGAGATTATAACCTTCAAAAGCACAGACCTCAGTATTGGAAGGAAAATAGGTGGATAGAGTTTATTTTCTGAAGATGAGGTAGAGAGATGGCGACATGAGAAGAGACTCAGTACTCAAATGACGGTATATCAGAGAGAAAAAGTATCTCTTGAATTTAGGACAATGACCGGTGGCAATACTTGAAGAGATAGACCAGATGAGCACATAAGAAAGAAGGTAGACATGAATAAGTCAGACATGGGATGAAAGCATGGTAAGCAATTGAATGTGTGCTTGTCAAAAGGCTCCAAGACAATGACTACAAACAAAGTAAGTTAGTAAACGAAGTGCATAAACTAAGATAGACAAACAAATGGAGAAACCCGAAAGACCCAAGGCAAGAGTAATTTGAAAAAGAGGCATCAATCTAGAAAGGCAGCATAAATAGAGATGGTATTCAGATATCAATAAAGAAGTTTGAGTTTGAGCAACATGGAATAGAGCAGGCAGTTTGGATCAAATAGTCATGGATGAGATGGTGAAAAGTGGCACAGAAGAAGGTGACATGGATAAAGGATTGTCAATCAGAGTTTATGATGAGTATGTATATAAGTGTATATAAAGTTGATGATAAGCAAATAAATACGGATAGTGAGGTGGAAGATGCTATGAAATAGAAAAAGAAGCGTAGTCGAATTATTGCGATGTTGTCATCATAATGTGATATACATGTAGCTATTGCTAAATAAAAGAGTCAGTGATGTTGATGGATTATATGATATTTGAAAAAAAAAAGATAAAAGTGCTTACCTTTTGCTGTGCATATAATGAAAAAAAGAGAAAAGAACGAAAATAGGGGATTAAAAAAATGGCCAGTATATATGAGAAATATGGCAGTGATGGGAAGAAAGTATGATTTCATTGACAGATCCAAGCTAAAATTGTACTGAAAAGGAAAATGTCTTGGATTTGCATGAACCAATTTGTTAGGGCCATTTCGGTCTGAAGATAAAGATGTCTAAAAGAAGGTACTATTGAAAGTTGTGGACAAACGGGTATGTAGTTTTAAAGATTGCTAATTACTGCATGAAAAGAAAGCAGTGTTTTGTAGTTAATATGTAAATTCAGAAATAAATGTTAATACTTGTCATAAAACTCAATATCTATTTTCAACAAGCTCTACCGTTGTTGTGTAAAGTTGATATGAAGAGAGTGCTATCATAAGAGAGTGTTGACATAAGATAATTAATTACTTAATGATATAAGGAATATAAGGTGATGTTTATACCAGTAAGGTTAAAACTTGCAGTCATCACAAGCAGTAATAGAAAGTAGAGAAGTTTACATGATCCCTTAGTATTGATATTTCAAATTGATAAAAGAAGTTGCGTTTAATGGTAATTAAGATAAAAACACTTAGTATCTGAATTGACAAAACTAGTATTGTCTAGTAATGATATGCTAAGAATTAATTTATCTTATAATGTAATGTTACTTGAAATTCAACGATATTCGTTATCTCCAACCTTTAAGAGAATCCAATTCTTCCTGGCCTTTTTTAAGTTTGTATCAAAGTATCAAAGCTTTCAAGCTTATATTTCGTTAATCATGTAATCGTTAATCGATTTGAGTCTTCTTTTATTGAATAACAGTAAACCTCTTTAATATTTTATGGATAAGAAGCTTCGAATACGATTATCTATTGATTTAAAAAGATGATAAATTCCAAGTTAACTACCAATTTTACCTATAATGACATAAACGTTAGTAGATATGCTAAGTGATATATCAACTAATGTAGTCAATACTTAGACTTGGGAGGAAGATTCTCTGACATTGACGATAGGTGTGACAAAGATAAAGCAAAATGGTAACTCATTGAATGTATGTTGTAACTTTTTAGTCGACTACATCCAAAAGGAAGACATAATCTGCAGTTCATGTAAATGATCATCACTTTAGATTAGTAGGACACCTTTTGACAGATAGTATATCTATAATAAAAGAAGTAATAGTTAGAAAAACCGAACATGATGTATTAGGAAAAAGCCGATTTTTTCTACCATAATGTATGCAAAGTAAGGTTATCTTTTCAAGTTAAACGTTTACGTTGCGACAGATAAAAGTAAAGTCTTCAAAGCTGTAGAGTGAGATTTTAGAAAGATGCACATAAAAAGTAGAGCGTTAATAAAAAATAAAAAGAAGAAGAGAGCAAATACGAGAGAAAGACAAGATGTAATAACCTTAAATTCAGGTTTGACTGCTTTTTTCATCAAATTAAAATGTTTAGATGACGATCATCTGCACTAAATGTACAAGAGATTGGTTTTTTATAAACGCTTCTTTTCTTTCTTCTCTACTTTTATTTTTACATGGAAGATAATACTGTTATTAATGTTAAATAAGGGGAAACGGGCAAGCAATACATGAAATGATGAGAAAAGTACAATGTATGATATAAATGCTAGTATGTTACAATCCAATTTAAAAGGGGTATATTTACAATAGATCTTCACCTCTCAGTCTAAGTGACAGCTTTTGATAGTATTTTGCTTCTGGCCAGGTAAGAGCAAACTGATTATCATCGTCGTTGTATCTATTTAGTCCTACTAATGTGATGATATCTTGCACTTCACGAATCATTACATCATTTGTAGGACTGTCTTCTTGAAAATTGACGGTAATAATGCCATGGCCATTCATTGATGTGCTTCGACTAACAGACAACAGGACCAAAAACCGTGTTCGTGCTTCTAATTTATGCTTCAAAAACGAAATGATTTGACCGAAGTACCAGAACTTTCTTCGACTATAACATAAAGAGTATTTAGAGTTTTTGAAATACATAAAATAAACAAGTGGATGATCGTACCTGTTGCGTGGTTTAGCTTCAAACAAGACAAAGTAGTTAGGACAGCCCAGTTGACGTTGGTACTGTCTATACCAAAGGGATTGAAAGACCGTGTCCTCCTTTAACATGCGTGCAGCCAAGACAACATCTGAGTAATTCGAAAGTGATCCTGATTGACCAACGCGACGGTAGAACCTAGTTAACGCATCCTGTACATTGGCTGCGTTGATATTAATAATGTTGCTGGCATCGTTGAGATCAACATGAAGAAACTTGCCCCAGAGTTGTGGATAAGTATCTGGTTGATCAGGATGGTCCATGAAATCTGTGTCGACCCTTCTTGGGAAAGCCATATACCGTTCATTCTCTCGCTGGTTGTTTAGTAGGGTATAATAATTTACTCTCGCTAGTATATTGCTTGTTTCGGCAAGAGGCTTGGTAGGAGAGTGAATCATGTTGGTATATCTTTTAATGGTACTTTCCAACGAGCGACAAGAGTAGTAGCGTAACGGCCCATGCTGTTTGATTAGACCGGTTATATGGCGGACGGCAAAGTGACAATTCATAGTCCAGACTCGATTAGTTACCCGTCTGGCATTTACCTCTTCAATTAAGAAATCGCCCCACTTTCTGAAGAACCTAAACATCTAATGGTTAGTGAATGTTGGATAAATTTATTAACGATCTTACCTTTCCATTTCTATCAACTCTTCAGGACTGATCGACTTTTGTAAACAAATTGAGCAGGCATTAACGAGGTTCATCAACGCATTCTCTGTTCTACGATGCTTTAAGTAAGGCAACACCATAGTTTGGACAGTATGCAGCAAAAAGTACTGCCAATAAACAGCTCTGTTGAAGTGCTTACGGCCATCGAAAGTATAATCAGAAACGGAAGGATTGGTTCGTCTGCTACCAAATGTCCAACGCGAGATACAGTTCATCAATTGGGATCGATTGTAAACAGGGCCTACATCGAACGAATAGTCGACCAGCAGAGGGGAGAAGAACTTGTCCTTGATAGTGGGGTCTAGCAAGTTACATATCATATGACCCAACCCATGACCGATCATATGTAATTCATCGCCAAAGAAAGAGAAAGAGTCAAGAAAAGTGGGTAGACCTGTGATGAGCTCAGAGACGCCTCGCACCACGGGAAGTGAAATGTAAAAAAATTGAAAAATATGTAATACTGATGTGATTCCGATGTAAATTTGGGATTTAATGTGAATTTGATGTGAACACGAAAACTGCTTGAAATTGAAATATACATATTTTTACATGAAAAGCGAAATACAACAAATTTTCATTAGATTTTGAATTACATGTAATTTCGTGTGATTTTGATGTAAAATTGCAACCTCATGGAATTAAATAGAGCAGTGATAGAATGTGATAGAATTTATAGATATTGTTATTTTTCAATGAGGCTTGCAAGACACATGAAACGAATTGTTTTTCTTAATAGATAGGATGAGGATGGCATACCCAATGATGTCCTTAGTGCATATAATAGCACTCAAGCCTTCACTAGAAAGTGCGGAAATTGTAGTGCCACTACTGACATCAGCGTCAGTTGGGAGCAAGCAAGAGTCAACAACACCAGCGTAGCATATATCTTGTGTATTGCTAGCGAACAAAGCAGTTACTTTGGCAATTTGTGTGCCTTCAGTTGACTTATACAGTCAGAACGAAAAAAAATGTTAATTTTTAAGACTCCGTAAAAGAAGGGTAAATGTATGACACGTCTTACAGTGACCCGCAAAACTGTTCAAAAAGATTTTTTTTTTTACTTTGAACCTTATGATCGGGTATTCAAACACATTTTAAACCCCTTTTGTCATACCTTGTTGGAAAGCCTCAGTAATTTACTATATGATGACCAGGTTGCACAAAGATTGGTTGACCTTGAAATGAAAACCACTATTTTAAAAAAAAAAGTCTTTTTGAACAGTTTTGCGGGTGTGCATTATATTTTTATTAATAAGGGATTTGACCACCTTTAGCGGCAATAAGATCAGCTATTCTATTAGGCATGCTTTCAACAAGATTGTTGCATGTTTCAGGATCAATATTGTTCCAAATTTGAGTTACACGATCAAATAACTCAGCAATAGAGCCTGGAGCAGTGTCAAAGGCAGCTAAACGTCTTTTGACTATACTCCAAAGGTTGTCAATGGGATTCAAGTCGGGCGAGAAGGACGGCCAGTCGAGAACTTGAATGTTGCAATCCTTGAGATGACGTTTGGTATGCTTGGAAGTATGCTTGGGGTCATTATCATGCTGAAATATGGCGTCATCCTTAGTATAACCATAGAATTCTAGCAATCTGACCAACTCATCGTCTATGATTTGAGTGTACAACTCAGAGTCCATTTTGCCATTGATCTTCGCAAGAAAGCCTGGACCTTTCCAACAAAAGCAGCCCCAAAGCATGATGGAACCACCTCCATGCTTGTAGAGATGGTCAAGCTGAAACGCTTTCAACGGATCTTAGGGGGCCTGTGCACACTGGTAATTTTTTGTGCTTGTATGATAGATATAAGTGTTAAAAGTATTGTGAAACAACTCTGCCACTTTAGGAAGGTCTAGTTCTCGAGATAATCAACATCTTGTAAAAGTCACGTGACTGAATTAGGTTGAATTTATTTAAAATTTTTCTTATCATTTAAATTATCTGTAGTATTATTGGTAGATCGTCAGTACATAAGACGAAAGGTCGCCTGTTCGACTCTTGCTTTTTGCAAAAAAAAATTTTGAGATTTTAAAAAAAAAATACCTTTGCATCTGTCGAAGGGCATGAGCTGGTCACATAAGTCAAATGAGAGCTATCAAATTCACTTGGAGAAGAAAATAAATAGATAATGATGGACCGATTAGACTAAAAGGTTTAAGTGATGAGCATCAGGTTTCTAACATGAAATATAAAAATAAAGTGATGCATAAAGAAAAACAATTAACTGATGGGTACAATGATTTTAATTACAAAAAAAGGATAACAATTACACGGGAATAAGGATGTCAAACATGTCAAAACACAATAAGGCTTAAAGAAATTAAGAAAAATAATAATAAATTGCTATGAATTTTCCAGACCTGACATCACCTATTACTTTAAATTCGATGATGACGTCTACACAGTTGACGTCAACGGCTTACTGACGTATTCTACTTTTATTATGTCACAAAAAATTTCTGTGAGTCATCAATTAAAAGTCACATTGATCACTAATTACTTGAAATGTGACCGCTCAATAGAAAATTTTGGACTGCCTTTTCATAAATTTTATTCTCAGAAAATAGTATAAATAGGAGAGTTTTTTCTTTTCTTTTTCTTTTCTTTATCTCTTTCTCATTATATTCTATTTTTCAAATGAATTACTTTCGAAACTCTGTCTCTGGTCCCGAGGTTATTGATCTTATCTCAAGTTCGTCTTGCGAGGATGTTTTTATGTCATCTTCATCAGCCGCTTTGACTGAAGAGGGATCGGAATACGTAGGTTCTGTTGGAACTCATGCTCGTTCTCTTGGTCGACCTGTTAGAGTAACTCGTGGTGGTCTTCCTTCCTCTTTTTTGTCGCCTCCTGGTTCTGTTTTCCAACATGAAATGGGTTCCCAGATGTCTGAGGTTGAGCTCGATGACGCCTTAAGCGAAGATCAGTTAGAAGAAGAGCCCAACGTCACCCTATCTGGACGAGAAATTCCTGTTCCCTTGCCTGTTGAGGAGCTTCCTGAAGTGATTGCATTTGCAAGACACCCTATTATCAAACCATTGCCCTATGAGGATCTTGTGCGTGACTTGCAAACCGAAACTGATATGGTTGAGTAAGTTTATTTAACATTACAACTACATAGTTCTAACTTTTGAGTAGATTTTTTGTTCGTCACCGCATTATTTACAACTTTAGTGATCTAGTTTATTGTCACGGCGGCCGTAGGAAAGATGATAGCGGGGATGTTGTTGATGATGTATTAGTAAGCGAGCCCCAACGCATGAAGTTTGTCTGGAACCAGCGTTAGGGTTGGGTTTGGCGTTGCCATAAAAACAGTTGCAAGTGTAACAAGTCTTCACGCTCAGCCCTTCACCAAACGGTATTCTATGGTAGAAATATTCCAGTGCAACATCAATGGCGAATCATCCTGCTCTGGCTTGTGTATAACGTTCCCCGACAAGCCATCTCTTTGTTGACCGGATTTGATCCCGAGACTATTCGTCTTACCATTAGGTACATGCAGCAAGATTTTTTGTTAGTAAATCAAGTAGAGCCTCAGCTTGATATCGATCAAGTAGATTTATCAACAGTTCCTTTGACCGAAAGATGGCGTTTCAACCATCCCGATAAGATTGGTAAGTATTTTATTACTTTGTAGCAACTCTTTTTTGATACTTTTTATTCTTTTAGGCGGTTATGATAGAGATGGCAACTCTATTATTGTAGAGATAGATGAATCAAAGTTTGGCAAGCGAAAGTATCATCGGGGCCATCGTGTCGAAGGCATTTGGGTTGTTGGAGGTGTGGAGAGAACACAAGAGAGAAGAGTATTTCTAATGACTGTTCCGCGTCGAGATGCTACCACTCTTAGAGCAGTCATAGAAACAAATGTAAACCAAGGATCAACAATCCATACTGACTTTTGGCGCGGTTACAATTTCATCAATGATTGGCGTCATATGGTTCACCGCTCAGTAAATCACAGCGAAGGCTTCATCTCTGAGGATGGTGTACATACAAACACTATTGAAGGTATGAATTTTAATTTAACTTAGGACCATCTTACTAACTTATTACCATAGGAACTTGGAACGCCATCAAGATAAGGGTCTTTCCACGAGAAAGAACCAGAAAGAACACCCCTTGGATCTTGGCAGAGTTTATGTGGAGGCGCAAATATGCTTCAAATATTTATGCTGGCCTTCTAAAGTCATTGAGAGAAGTCCAGTTCTATAGGTCAGATTTGCAGCCTCCCATTCTCAACGAGGTGGACAACTTGGACGAAGACTCCAATTCAGAAGAAGACGACTCGTTCGAGGAGGAACTTCCCTTGGATCTTGAGACAGAAGAGGTTCAAGAGTCAGACGAACTAGTTGTACCTTTTGTGGCGCTTAGAAGAAGCAGCAGAATAGCAGAACAAAATTTGTTGTAATAAAATTCCTTTTTTTCTTATATTTCAAAATAAATTGTTACTTTTGCCTAAAAATCAGTAAATACTTAACTTGTAACCACCGTGTGTTGAACTGGCAACCTAACGTTTTTAAGTTGTGGAGTATACCACTACACTAAAACAAGCAAAATTTTAACGGCAACAAATGTTATTATATCGCCCCGTTTAAATTTTTAAATGGTCAGAACTCCGTCAATATTGATTACCATATTCGGAAACTTTCAGAATATAGGTTTTGAAGCTCCGGCTACAACATATTACAAATTTGGGCCCAGTGTGCACAAGCCCCCTTTTAACCCTTTCAACTCCTTATCATCGGCTTTCCAAACTCATTGAGCACCATCCGAGCCAATTCTGTTGATTTTGGTCTCATCGGAGAACATCACGGACCTCCAATCGTTGATAGTCCAACTTCTGTGAGCCTCGGCCCATTCCAAGCGGTCTTTCATACGCTTAGGTGTTAGAGGAAGGACCTTTGGCTTATGAATAGCTGTCATTTTGGCGCTTTTGAGAAACCTACGCACGGTATCCTCAGAAACAACAACTTGTTGATCAGCCAGGAATCGCTGCGCATCTTTTGCGGTCTTGAAAACGCCAGTAGAAAGACCTTGAAGTACCTTGCGACCGAGATTCTTGCTGATCTTACTTGGTCGGCCACCCGCATGTTGAGGAATCTCCAAGTTCATCTCACCACGAATGTTTGAAACGGTACCTTGACTGATACCAAGCTGACGCGCTACTTCGCGAACATTTTTACCTTTGGAAAGCATAGCTTTCGCGTCATTTCGTTTGTCATTGCTGATGTGTTTGGGCATGTTGGTAGATGTCAAGTAGATGTAACTAGATGGAGCAATGTCGATTAAATTGGTCTAACAAAACCAACCAAAATTTACACAAACTTTTAAAAAAGTGAAGAAAAGAAGAAAAAAAACAATTACGCGTCAAAATAATTTCAAATACTAGCCCCCTTCTCTTGGTTATAATTTTTCTCGGACACACGCAAAACTGTTCAAAAAGACTTTTTTTTTTAAAATAGTGGTTTTCATTTCAAGGTCAACCAATCTTTGTGCAACCTGGTCATCATATAGTAAATTACTGAGGCTTTCCAACAAGGTATGACAAAAGGGGTTTAAAATGTGTTTGAATACCCGATCATAAGGTTCAAAGTAAAAAAAAAAATCTTTTTGAACAGTTTTGCGGGTCACTGTACATTCCTATCATTCTACCTCTCTTTCTTAATAAAATTTCTTGAAACTCACAATATGTCTCAATTATCCACTGAACTCAAAGCTATCATCGTTGATCGTTGGCAAAGAAACCAACCACAGATCGAAATTGCCCAAGAACTTAGAATTAACCCAGTCACTGTTAACAGGACCATCAAGAGATTTCAAGCCAGAGGTACCGTTGAAAGAGCTGCGGGCTCTGGAAGACCCAAATCTCTTGACGAACGTAGCAAGAGAGTTCTGAAGAGAGCCATCCAAAAGGACAAATTTGTCACGCTTGCTTCTTTGCAGCAAGAGCTGCCAGTAAAGGTGCACACCCAAACCATCGCAAAGGAGTTGCATGGTCTGGGTTACAACAAGAGAGTTGCGGCAAAGAAGCCTTTTCTAAAGGAAGCCCATATGGAGAAGAGGCTTCAGTTTGCCAAAGCTCACCGAAACTGGACAATAGAGCAATGGAAGCAAGTCGTCTGGACAGATGAATCCAGCGTGGAAATCGGCAAGGACATCTTGCAAAAAAAGTCTGGAGATTGCCACAGGAAAAATACGACAAGGACTGCCTGAAGCCTTCTTTCAAGAGTGGCCGAACCAGCTTTATGGTTTGGGGGCCATATGTGGTCGCAACAAGTCCGAGTTGGTGTTCCTGCCAAAGGACAGAAGAACAAGCCAGGACTTTGTAGACCTTGTCTACAAGCCTGTTCTTTTGGGCTTTCTCCAGAGCAATCCCGGATCGGTCTTGATGGAAGATAACGCCAGCATCCACACAGCCAAAGCTGCCAAGGAGTGGAGGGATCTCAATGGGGTTGAGAAAATAGAGTGGCCTGCTCAATCGCCTGATCTCAACCCCATTGAGAACGTCTGGAGTGAAATGAAGCGACGCTTCCATCAAGACTGGTCCAGACTTAAGGGCCAAAAAACCAATGAGGAGATGCTGGTGGATGCTTGGAACAGTATCACTGTCGAATAACTCGACAAAACTGTTTCAAGCATGCCATCACGCATGAAAAAAGTGCTTGCTGCCAAAGGAGGCTCAATTGACTCCTAGGCAAGCAATCCAAAAATAAAACATATCTTTTGCCCCAATTCTTTTATAATTTTATTAATTAGACATTTGAAAGTGTATGATCCGAAAAAAGAAAGCTCAGTTAACTAAGAAGTATTGACTGAACAACAAGTAAAATGGTCCTCATCCCTCATGATGACCTTGTCGGAATTCAAAAAAATTAACCTTTTTTTTCGTTCTGATTGTACAACACTCTGGTATCTTTTCTTCGATTGAGCATCAGCTGCTGTCCAGTCGCTGACAAAAAACATGAATGAACTGCATGAAATTGATCATTTTCATCTGATAAAATTTGCATAATATCTTGCTCATCACTGCCTTGACAGATCTGGGTTGCAAGCTCAGAAACAGATAGCCGCTTAAAGTTTTTGTCGTTTTGTTGGTCAGAGCAATGCATTGCTCTGTTGTACACATCGCTATAATGCGAAAGAACGATGTTGGCAGCATTTTCACTCGGGTGTGATTTCGAGTTAATTTGTTACTTAAACTTGCCAATCATTCTTTCTAATGGTCTTGCACTAAAATATCTAACCGGTCCCAGAGCTTTGATAATCATGGGGAGATGCAAAAGTAGATGTTCGTTGATGGTGAACGCCTTCACTCCAATATGAATCATCAACACTCTATGCCAGTGATCAATTGAGCTAAAGTTTGACGGTTTTCAATAGTTAATTCAAATATAATTGTAATTACACTCTTATAATAAAAACCTACCTTTTGTATTCCTCCAAATCTTCGTTTGTTATAGAGTACTTATGGGTTAAACGACAGGCTTTTGATACGGATTTCAGTGCAAGGCATACTTCTTGGGTTGCTTCTTCTTCAACATAATCACCAGGACTGATGACCTTGCCCAGTTGCCGTTTTCTGAGAGTCATTTGGTCTGTATCCGCTTGTTGGTTTTCTAAGGCTTCAACATAGACTGTTGGAACAACATGTAACAGAAAGTCAATGATATCTACAGCACGAGCAAAGCCTGACTTTTGTGGCATATCTGTTAAAAAGACATTAGTTTTCCACGATTCAGGGACGAGAGAAAAAAGAAATAGCTTACCCACGAGCTCACCATCCAAACTGCTTCGAGGATTGATATCTTTGGCGTTCAAGAGAGATGCGCTCATTTGCTGACGATACTTGTTTCGAAGAAAGAATGGGTTATTCTTGCCATACTTTTGTCCATCGTCAGTTGCAAATGACCAGATTTGCTTGCCAATATTTTGCCCCCATAGATGCATTTCATCTAGACCCCAGAATGCAGCACCATGAAAGCTATCCAGCAGTGTGAAGGGCGATACACGTTTGATGCCAGTGGATGTCTAAAATATGCTGGTAAGCAATGTTGTACATATACATACCATAATACATGTTGTTGCAATGCTTAGATCAAACTTACCTCATTTGTATTGCTAGTACTAAGAGCTTTATATTCATCAATCTGTTTTATGGCATGCTGGCATATCTCTCCAAACTCGTCAATGTGTGGAAAATACATTCCACGCTTATAGGTGCCAGTGATATGATAAATTTGACAACCAGTATAGCTGCTATGACTGTGGTGACCTGCAATCTCGGCAATAGCTGGTAAGTCGCCTATTACTGTCGACATAACAACCTGATATTTAAGTTGTTCACCAGAAGAAGTCTCAACAACAAGCTCTTTAGACTCCAACACCATCAAGTCTTTGATCAATGGAAAAAGAAAGCTGAACAAATCATAAGGTTTCTTAGGACCCGGTAAAACTGTAACAACAAATGTATTTTCTTCTTTGAATCTACACAATAGTCAGTCATATTGTTTAGAATAACAAATTTGAAGTACTATATTTAATGTAACTTACCTCATCTCTGGTGGAAGGTTTGTAAGAGTGAGCATAACCATTGTCATTTGAGAGCCACCGCGCTTAAATGGATTAAAACCATCGATATAAAGAGACATATATAGCTGATGTGGTGATTACACCATAATTGATTTATAAAAGATGTTCATTAAAAGATCAGTGTAGACAAAGAAGTATTCTATAAAAAGAACTTCATGTATCTGAATTGGAATCATTACCTAGTTAAGTAAAGACTAAGGGATTCACCCTGAAACGCAAGATGTAACTACTCAGACTCAGACTGAGTATCAATCAGATAAATTGCACATCCTAAATATAAATGACAGCTGAGATCAGCTTCAGGATTAAGCCAATCAATCTCTTAGATCATTTCCAAACTAGTCATACATCAATAACAATAACCCTTATTATAACAAGAGCAAGTCTTTAAAGCTTGCTCATCAACAATCATTTCTACTCTCAGCTTAAATAATCGGATAAACCAATTTCAAATCATTTTGTATAAATAGTCGTTGTAAATTCATTAGATAGAAAAACTTATCTCTCTTTATCAGAATAAAAGGATTATCAAAGTACTCACTTGTCTTTTTATTCTTGCATATTACCCAATCTCCACAGCTGATGTACATCTTTCGTGAAATCTTTTCTCTGTTTAAAGAATTCACCATCAAAGAAGTCTTGTATCTTATTTATAGTAGGGTTTTGCTGACGTCTGTAAATGCTGCAGTTGTTGTTTTGAGCGTACGAGATTTTATCCCTGTTTTGCTTAGATTCCAAGAAATGCCCTAATTGGACAGCTAAAGGGAGCTGTTTGACTGGTGCTAAGTTATCAACTGTACGAGGAAGCAAACATTTGGGATTGGTACATATGGTGGAATCATCAGTATCAAAATACATCTTGCACCCATTCTTGCACATTTTATATTCTTTTAGGCTAACGGGTGTTAGCTGCTCTTTCTCAAGCTTGTCACAGCGATAGGGGCTTAGAAGCTGTATATCACCTAGAGTAAAGGTAAAGTCAACAAATTCATAAATATAAAATATAAATCATTTAAGATTGACAGTACTCTCTGTATGATCAGCAATGAAGCTATTAACCCATTTAATTATCTCCTCTTTTGCTGCTTTGGTTGTGTTGAAAGACTTGAGTAAACGATTGAATTCAATGCTCTTTTGAGAGTGAATTGGGAGCTTTTCGAAGCGACTTTTATCATTTGCTTGCAAGATTTTTACAGGAGTTTGAATTGTCTTGCGAAAATTCAACAAGTCTTCAAAAAATTTTTCGTTTACAACAAACTCATCGTTTTCTTCTTCAACTAAATTTTTTTCGTTTTCAATTTTATCAATGTCCATAGGACTACTATCGAAATTGAAGCTGGCAATGCTCTCAATTTCATCCAGATCATCGCACTGCTGCTCTCCTCTCGAACTCATGTCCACCGATTCTGTTTCTTGAACAACAGAAGGAGTGCTGGTTCTGATAGCAGCCCTTCCAGCACTTGCGCTTTAGTCTGCTTTTTGAAATTCTAGCTTTGATCTGACTGAGTCCTCGCTGTCGCTCAAGTAGTTCATGATCCCTAACATGCTTTCTGAATTTCTTTTCAGGTATTGTTTGATTGCATTTAATACAAACACGCATTCTTGTAGAGTAGGTTGATAGTATGAGTAAAGGAAAGAAAAGAAAGAATCATCGAGAATGGTGTTCAAATACTTGTCCGCAGCACACGTAGATACCAATGCACTAAAAGATAAGGCATAATTTTTTTTAAAAAAAAATTACTGCTTCTTTTTTTCAACTTTATTTTATTTGATATGTCTCTCAAAAGATCTAAGACAACACATTCTTCTGTTGAAAACAGCATTGAAGGTATCAAGCATATGCTGGAAGTCATCTTGACAAAGGTGAGTAGTATCGAGAGCAAATGCGAAGGATTCGATAGAAGACTGGATGAACTAGAAGCCACTGTCGCTACCGCTGCCGCTGCCGCCCAGGTAAACTCCTCCACCCCAGCACCCAAAAACAACCTCATTCCTCTTCCAAGAGGAAACGTTGGAAAAGCCGAAGTACTTAAGTTGCTTCAAACAAGCTTGGAAGATGAGGATGAGGCGTCTGTTTTGGAGATGCTAAACTGTCTCGACAGAGAAGCTTTGCTTGTTTATCAATCTTTTGCCAATGTTGACAACAACAGCAAAAGAACTTGGAGAGAGGTCTTGGCTGAAGACAAAAACAGCATGAAGCAGCAGGTTCTTACCTATGCTGTGGCAAGTTATCCCCAGTTGGGTTTCTTGGAGGGCTGTGTCGACCTTTGGCCCATCACAGCTCTCATTCAGCCAAAATGGAGCTTGATGAGCACACACGCTCGCAGAAAAAGGTAACTTGAATCATGTTTATTTAAATGATAGTACCTAATATTGTCACTTGTAGAAAAATCGAGGATAATTTATCTGTTAAGTCAAGATGAGTTAAACAAGATTAAGAGAGGGTTTTATTCAGTGTAGAATGAGATTGTCAATATAAATTGAGCTTGGTGACACAAAGTAGGATTGTGTCTTGAATAAATGTCTTGATTTAATGATGCATCTAGCTTACGATACATCATCACCCTGGACCACCTTAAAAACCGTTTAGTTAAGATTTGAATAACATTTAGATGGACCTTGATTGAGTGTTGGATTCTTGAAGTCAGATAAATCGCTCTTGAATGATATGTGAATGCTTATGCGAATTAGATAGTTGTTAAATTGTATGCTTTGTTCTTTGCATGTATGTACGTTGGAATTGCCCATTAAAAAAACCATTTCATCAAAAACCTTTCGTGAGGAAAAAAGATGAAGCTGGGTAAAAAAGGTTCTCCATACTGATTGCACTTAATTCACAGATGTCTAGTTTGATCTGGACTTCTTGTTGACGTCCGATTCCTTGAAAGGAGTCTTGCGCTTGCGTGATCCTTTGATTCTTTTGACTTGACCAGACTTGGTAGGCATGTTAGCGTTACGTCGTTTCCAGTACTCTTTAATAGTTTCTGGACTGTCAAAGTCTTCGGGCTTTTGCCATGTTTGCTCGTCCGGATATCCTACCCAAGTAGTTAAATACTCGATACCATTTGGTTCTACTTCCCTGTGATTGATCACGGCTTGAACTTCATAAATGTCTTTGTTTTCATCAGACTTGTTCGTTTCATTTGCGATTAATTTAATTTGCGAAGTAGGGATGTTTCTGGATAGAATGGAGCCTGTGCGATCGGTCAAGATGTAGCTTCCATTGGTTGTATAACCATGTACATAAAATGGACCTTCATACTTGGCATCTGTTTTCCGACGCTTGTTTTCTATGTTTTTGATCATAACTTTAGCACCTATGGGAAATGGATCTTTGAGTATCCGATGCTTTCTTTCAAAGTGCTCATTATCTTTTTCTTGAGTCTTAATGATCTGATTCCTAATTTCAGGAATGGTATAGTTATTGAATCTTTCGATTTCTTTCTTTAACTTATCTGTGTCTATCATATCGTCAGAGATATTCATTTTCGATAGAGCTTTTGTATAATCTTTGAGATCATTTGCTTGGCGATTGAACATCACTTGGAATGGAGTATGATTGTGTAGTCTTGATATATGTTGGTTCATCAGATACATGGTACCTTCGACATACAAATCCCATGATTCTTCATATCCATCCAGCATTTTGAGGATGATAGATTTAGCAGTCTTTACATGAGTTTCCAAGTTGCCAGCTGGAGTGTAAGGTAATGAGAGAGCAGATTCAATGCCCATATGTTGACGTAGACTTTTGATCAATTCGTTATAGAATTCTAGTCCTCTGTCATGTTGAAGTACTTTAGGATATCCCATGATGGAAAATATCTGTATCAACTCCTTGGCAACATCTAGGGCTGTTTTGGATTTGATTGCTCTGAGAATCACAAACCTACTAAAGATGTCAACGCACACTAATAGGTAGTTATTACCTCTAGGAGTTGTAACATCGAATGTGCCTAGATCAATAGCGACTTTGTCCCATGTATTGTTGGGCGCATCACTCTTTGGAGGGTGGAAAACATGTTTTGCTAGATTGAATCGAGCGCACTTTGTACAATTCTTGATGTATTTTGTTACATCTTCGCGCAAGTGTTTCCAGTTCATGCCATGTTCTTGTTTTATCATTCGTTCGACACTGTTGATTCCATAGTGTCCAGCAAGATGACATTGCGAAATGATATTTTGTTTTTCCTCTTCATTTTGAGGTTGCGTGTATTTGTCTATACGACTAGCAGCAATGATTTGGTCAGTAACGTTATTCAATTTTTCATTTCCATTTGTGAGGTAATTTTATCCATTGTGTTACTGTTTTCAGAATTTGTTTCTGAGGTTACGTGAGGCGAATTGTCACGGTTTTCTTTTGCTGTTTTGGAGGCTGCTTTCGTCTCAACTTGCGTATCAATTACTTGCTCACCCCTCTCCAGCGTTTGATCAGCGTCGTCTGGATAAAGCAAACGCGATAAGTGATCAGCCAAGATGTTGCGTACTCCGGCACAGAAGGTGATGTCAAAGTCAAACTCGTAGATCATCTCGTAGTAATTTTCAATATTCGATTGATTTTTGGTTGAGAGTGCAGATACAGTATACCTTTGTTATCGGTATAGTAATGAAAGCGTTGACCAGACAACCACTGTTTCCACTTGGTAGTGCAATAGAGAAACGCTAGGATCTCACGTCGAGAGGATCCATAGTTGCGCTCTGCTTTTGATAAAGTGCGTGCAACAAAGCCGATATAACGAATATGGTTATCGATTACCTGATACAAACAACCACCAATACCGTAAGCACTAGCATCCGTCACGAGATGCAAAGGATATTTGAGGTTAGGACAACTGAGTACAGGAGTATCAGCAAGTACGAGCTGCAATGTACGCATAGCTTTGGAATGCTCTGCAGTCCATACTTCCTTGATATTGGGATGATTTTTGAGTTTGTTCAGAGGAGCCATCAAGGTGGAAATGCGAGGTACATGCTCACGAAAGTAATTGATCACACCAAGTCGATGACCTAACTCTTTCGAGTTTTGGACCGTTTCAGGCCAAGATAATACGTTGGTAACCTTGCGCATATCCAGAGTAAGTGCATCATGAGAAAGTCGAAATCCTAGAACAAAGATTGATTTCTGCATGAGATTGAGTTTTTCATGATTGATGCGAAGATTGGATCGAGTGAGTCGAGATAAGACTGTTTGTAGACAACGAACATGGTTGTCGATACTATCATCGGTAACAACGTAGATGTCGTCAATGTAATGAACACAATAATCCAAGTCAGCAAAGAGACTGGTGATGCTTCGTTGTACCACTGAGGATACGTTGAGCAATCCAAATGGAGCTCGTTTGAATTGATATTGCAGGCCGCTAGGAGCCGTGAATGAAGTAACAGGTCTATCACATCGACGGATGCGAAAACTGTGAAAGCATGCACTAAGATCGATGGTAGTGAAGAGCGAGAATTTGCTCAATTTACGATGCAAAGTGCTGATCAAGGGTAATGGAAATTTATCCATTTGTGCGGGATCAAGGCTTTGATTTACAAGACGACAATCAAGTACAGTACGTACCTTTTTGGATCTAATTCACCTGTTACAGGGGATCGCTTTAACACAGTGAGTAAACTGGAATTGAAAGGATTGTTTGGGAGTGCGCGTTCAATGACATTGCCCGAAATCCATTCTTGTACTTGTTTTTCAACAGCTTCTAAATGACATTCTTTGATTGCATATTGTCTACGATAAGCTGATGTAATACCCTTTTTCAGAGGAAGGCGTATTTCACTTCCTGGTATGTTACAGTAGTTTGCAACAGGGATATTTCTGTTGGCTTGTATAAATGGTTCGATTTGATCCATCATTTGCTTACGCTCGGTCTGTGTACCAAAAGGATCATTGTTGGGTGTAGATGGGTTTGGATCAATAGGAGGTAGAACAGGACCAACCTTGTTTTCCCAATCCATGGCGATATTGGAGATTTCAATACCCAAAAGATATATCAAATCCATGCCAATGCACACATGTATGTTATTAAACAGATTAAATACTTCAAACCGTGAATGAATTGTTTTGGAATTGTATGTGACCTCTAATTTGTCTGACGTATGTCCTAGACGTTTAACCGTGTTGCTATTGATAAGTTTAATATTTCCTCTACTTTTATTTATTTCTAAATTCAAGTGTTTTGCCAGAGAAGGAGAGATAGAAGAAAAAGAGCAGCCTGAATCTAGCAATGCCCAAGTTTTCACATTCTCTATTGACAACGGAAGATATATATACTTATCAGCTAACAGGTCTTTTGGCGATTGTGCAAAGTATTCATCTGTGGTGACAGTGTACTTACAGTCAGCTTTGCCTTTGCCCTTGGGGTCAAAGTCAGCGGCAGCGAATTGAAGATTGTGGTCTTCATTATCAGAGGAGCCTTCATCCATGAAGACATCCCTTCATCATCCGATTGAGTAGGTCTTGGCACAGGGTCTTTGTTGTTGGAGGTCTTGGAGGGTTTACCTTTACTCATGCCTTTGCAGACATGACCATGCTTCCATGGGCCTTTGCAGGTGAAACATGTACGTTTCTTACCTTTAGATTTGAACTGCTGGAAATGCAGCTTTCGTTCAGCTCTCTTTTGTTTTGCTCGGCAATCAGCGGTATCATGCTCGTGAGAGTTATGATAGCTGCAATAAGGACTAGGCTTATGGCGAGAGGAAGAGGCTTCAGAGCGGAATTTGCTCGGACGAGAGGAAGAGTAAGGTGTGGAAGGCTGAGCCTTTTTGGAGTGCACTATTTTATGAGAAGTAGGCAACTTCTTTTTGACGTCAAGGTCGTTGAGGATATCATACGCATCCAGCAACGCTTGGATGGTAAAGTCCAATGACTGAGCATTAGGATCTTTGGTGATCTTTATAGTTCTCAATACCTCTATGTGATATTCTCGAGGAACTGGTTGCATGATACAATGCTTCAACATACTTTCTTCAGTGATCATCGCTTCTTGAGCAATTTCACGGAATCTTGCCACGTATTGTGACATTGTCTCGTATCTACGAAACTCAAGACGATAAAGTCTGTCCGTGGCTAATTGTCGCAATCTTTCAGGACTGGTCCCAAATTTGATTGCTATAGCATTTTTGATTGCACTCCAGGATGTGTTGGGATGAGACTGTGAGTAGTCTTTAACCCACTCGATAAGATTATCGGGGGCCGAAACGAGAAGAAGTCTTTGCCAATTGGCCTCCACAGACAAAGAGTGGGAATTCAATACATTTTCAAATGCATTTAAAAACCCCTTTTAGGTGTTTTGTAAGACTGACGACTGGTATCAGTGATGAAGCCAGTCCACTGAAAGTATGGGAGATTAGAGGGAACTAAACTCATTGTTTGATGAACGACAGGGTTCACAGGAACATTGCTTCCAGTAGAGGGAGTCAATGCCGACATTGTAGATTCATTGTCCCCAAAAAGATCCTTAAAATCTTCAAGGGCTTGCAGATAACGTTGCTTAACGAAATCCTTTTCAGCTCTCAAGCGATCAATGTCTGAGCTTTTCTTAGCGTTAGCTAGAACGAAAGAAAGCTTTGTCAACTTCTTTTTTAAATCAGAGATAGTCTCTCTGAAAGACTTCTCAGTTATCAGATCATCGTCACCGAGATCTTCAAACATTTCATCCTCGACAGACGGAGGGGAAGTTCTTCCTGCGACATCGTGAGATGACAGGGCATTGCCAGTATATGTGTCAATATCCATGGACTCGCTGGGCTTTTCTTGTCCATAAGGATTACCACTGTTTCTGATGTTCGTGGCAGCGATAGGATCGCGACGAGGAGAAGCAGGAGGCAAAGGAGGAAACTCATCAAGAGAGTAGTCGATGCTAGTAGTGACAGGGGCACGATGACTACTAGGGTCGTTGTTGACGCGATGAGCATCATTAGCCTTCTTGGTGTTGTTGTTGTTGTTGGACATTTTCTTAATACTGAATAAACTTTTGCCTGTTTAAAAAAAATAATTTATCTGTTAAGTCAAGATGAGTTAAACAAGATTAAGAGAGGGTTTTATTCAGTGTAGAATGAGATTGTCAATATAAATTGAGCTTGGTGACACAAAGTAGGATTGTGTCTTGAATAAATGTCTTGATTTAATGATGCATCTAGCTTACGATACATCAGAGAATCTTGAAGAAGAAAATCAGAAACTGCGAGAACAATAAAGAAATAAATATTGGTTGAACTATATAAACTTCACATATTTTGATATAAAATTTATTGTCAAATGTTTTTATTGATATATGGTAGTTCAATGTAATTGATGCTATTTCAATTTTACATGAAGTTCATGTAAATTTCATTGTCACATTTTTTCATGTAAATTTTATTTTTACATGAAAACGGCCATTTTTTCAATGAGATTATTGCTCCATGAAATTACATATTTTTGCACGAAATTTTCCCGTGGTGTCGCATGCCTCGTTCCTACAACAATAAATAGATTAGTACATGAAAAAGAATTACAAAGCCAAACAAAAAGAAAAGCCTACCAAGTCGCCATCAATTAAACTCTCAATGGTACGTTGATTGGCCTCAGACGAAAAGTATTTACCACGAGGAGTAACAATTGTCAAGTTATCGGCTTTGACAGTACACACCCGGCATCCATATGTACTTGTATGACCAGAGAAGTCCATCAATTCGGAAATGCCGGGTATGTCACTAGTGAAGCCGAGAATGGCCACATTGCCTCTGAACACTTCCTGTCCGCTTTTCTTTACAACTAGGTCACGATTGTACAACTGGTTGACTTCTGCAATGACAGGCTGCAGGAAAGAAACAAGGTCGTATGGTTTGCCTGGGCAGATAGTTACTTGAATCATGTTTGATTCTTTAGTTCTACAAATGTTCACAAAAGTGTAAGTTTAAGAAGGTATACAATATTTATTTACTTGCCTTTGTTCAGGATGAATGTTAAGTATTAAACAGTTGACCATCGTTTGGTTTTGCTTGGCAGAGTTCTTTAATTGGAAGCCGTAGACAAACAACACAAGACAAATGGTATTCTCATCCACAATATTACGCTGGAGAAGACTTTGGTATGCTTCGCCAGAGAATTAATCCCGGTAGTGGTTGTTGAGAGCATTATCATCAAAGAAAATTTTGCGATAAGACAACATTTCATCTCGAGTCTCATCAGTAAAGAACTGAGTCAGTTTTTGTGCAATTGATGTATATGCCAAAGTCGAAACAGGAACCAAAGCAGGCAAAGGGTCGGTATGGTTGAACTGTAACGAACTGGTCAAGGCAATGACTTCATCAGCGCTTTTATATCTCTGGGCTTCACAATTGGGGTTTGGACAGGTCATGATGTCAGGGCGACCAACTGGAAACATGTAGCAACCTTTGGGACATACATCGTGTTGGACAGTGGCAGTTGAATCTCTTTTCATGATACGTCTGTATGTATCAGGCGACTTGAAGTATCTTGATGCAAAAGGTACTACATAAGTGAAAGTTAAAGATAAATATCAAGAAGTTGATTGAAAATGAGAATTGATATTTACCAGCATTGACACCGTGTTGTAAAATATGGGTGTTAATAAAGTTGATCGCTTCTCTTTGTCCTTGACGAGGCATTTTGTATTTGTCCAACAGTTGAATGAACTGCATACCTATCATATGGAAATTGCCTAAAGTTGCTTCTTTGGTCCATTCAATTACAACGGGATTGCTTTCAACTACATTTGACAGAGGTAATAACATTGATTCTGTATTAATAAAATCCGGTATCACTTACTTGTCTCTGGTTGTTCTTCATCGAGAGTAACAGTTGGTTCGTCCATTTCAATATCAGACATCTGCGTGTTTTCAACGTTTTCTGATTTGAAATTAGCAAGTGCATTTCTAGTGTTTTCTTCTAAACATCTATCGAAGTGAATGCTGAGAGCAAAAGAGCTATCGAAAGTTGAGTTACAAATGACACAAATGTGAGAAGGCATTTTTGAATAATAGATATAGGGTGATGAGTTTGAGTAGAGAATAGAAAGTAAAATAAAAAGGTCAAACACACTAATTGACAGGTAGATTTATATGACATTCACTATTGATCTTTTGTTTGTTAAAATCGAACTGATTCTAATTTTACAAATACAAGATCAGGCTTAGTGCTAGCAAACAAGCAGATCAAATGCTTTTGACTTACAAACAAATTTATTGTTGAGTTAATAGAACTGTTGTGTCTAGCATACAACATAGCATAATTCAAAATGACCTCATAACATAATAAAAGCCAGATGATCTTAGCTGATGTAATGTAACGTGAAAATGTTCAGGGTTTGATATGCAAATCCCATAGCTAATAATTTCTAAATGTCACAACGAGGGTTCTATATCCCACAAACCCAAGATAGAGTATATTCAATCTCAATCTATCAATGCATATCCTGGTCATCTAAGTGAACCCTTTGATAAACGTCTAAGACTTGGCACAGACAACTTCTCTATAAATACCACACTCTATTTCACTTAATAAACAGTAATTCTTTGACTAGTTTAATTTCTATTGTACACTGACAAATCAAGAACTATATACGCAAACATGTTTGTTATAGATGTTGTATATAAAAGCAAACTTATGGTTTGGCTTAGCAAAAGCAAACATAAAAGATAAAAGGGTAATCATTTGCAAAAAGCTAATATAAATAGTCGAATCACTACTACAAAGCTCTAATGTATTTATTACGAACACATGTAAAAACAGAAACCATTTTGTCTGTGTACATTAATAGCATTGATCTAAATGATTTTCATTTTGAATATTTGCTCCATGAAGATAACATGCGGAATACACATTTGATGTCTAAAGTAAGCAAATGTAAAGTACATGTTGTATCAACTGTAATACATATTGCTTGTATCACTGATAGCCAAGTTGTTAATGAACTCACTTGCTGTAGTTTTATTTACTTTCTTTTATGGTTGTCATTTTCGTTCACACTTGTGTTATATTCTAAGATACGTTGTTCAAGCATAAAAGATTTAATGCTTTAATGCGAACATATAGGAACATCATATCTACGTCTTATGTAAGACTAAATGTTTTTAAATATCATACATTAGACTTAAAGTCATCGAGATGATATATATGACTTGATATCTACAGTCGTATTATATAGCAAGGATGATTAATATGCAACTTTTATTAAAATAATTAATAAAGCGTATATGCTGTTTGAACTGACACCGTTGAAGAATATCCTAATTTGCATCTACATACCTTTTTTTAGATACAAATGCAAGTGCATATTGAACTTAGACTTAAGTCTAACAAGCCAAATACAACTAATGGGCTCCTCAAAATTATTTCATTAACCACAAAATTTAGCTTACCATTCTTTAAATACATATGCATCTGAAGAATGGAGTTCCCAAACATTTTTAGGTTTATTAATTGAGCCCTCTTTTACTTATAAAAAGAGATTGTTTAAAATCAACAAAGCTAATTTATTTATATTTCACTTTCACTTCAACATTTTTTTTCTCAAATCGAATTCATTCATCTACCCTTTTTTTTTAACCAATCTTAACCATATGCCATTAACCAACGAGATTATGTTCATCTATCAAGCTTGCAGACAGCTAACAAACAATGTGATTGAATTACGCAATGATGTAAACTCTATGAAAGAGGAACTAGCAGAGGTGAAAGATATTGTTTCCAGAAGATACAATGTAACATAGAGCTCTGTCGTTGGTATGACTTACTCTTTACAAAATGTATCATGCTGATAACTAACAAAACATATTAATGACTAGCTGATTCATCTGAACAAATGAGCTTTTCAATTGAGCAAACGGTTGATAATGCTCCATTTTCTTTGAGAATACCGTATCCCATGCCATCGCAATTGCAAAACAGCAAACAACCTTTCGACAGCCGAGTGGAATATTTCATCCAATGTTGGTTACAAGATGCTGTAATCATCAAACCAGATGATCGAGATACTATCTTGGAGGCAAAGACCGAAACAATGGCTTCGTGGAAAAGAACAATTTTCCAAACTGGGTCAGTTGCAGTTGATCTGATGATTAACGACTTGGAGTTGGCCAAACTGGACTGGGCCGATATAAGCTACCGCAATCTTGCTGATGAGTTTAAGAAGAGCTGTCGCAAGTATCTAACTATCTACTTGATACAAAAACGCATTCCACTAGACCATTGCGTTAACTTTTGGTTGGAAGACGAGTTGATGAAGCATTATTATCACTCAAAAAGACAAACCAAGAAGAGAAAGGTATTCCAACTCAATATCACTTTTCGACTTTCTACTAACTAAATTTAAAGATCTCCAAAGAAGCTGTTCCTTCTGTCGCATCGGCAAGTAATTCATTGGATGCTCAGTCAGATTTTGACGTCAATGATTGCTATGAGGGTAGTTCTTCACCTCAATCACCAAAAAGACGGTGAATTATTTAAATCTTTGCAAGTCTTTGTTATTGCTTTTTCTTATATCATTTATGTCTAGACGCTTGGATGGTTCTGACTAGTTGGTTTTGGTCTCTTTCTGTCTCTCTCATTTTTTTTCTTTTTACTTGCTCTTTTCTCTCTCTCTTTTTTCTCTCTTTTTTCTTTCTCTCTTTTTAAGAAAATAAATAATGGGTAGGGTGGTTGGCATTAAATCATGTTCTGTTTAATTTATCTCTTAGAATATGTTAATTCTTTATTAAATTTTATTAAAATCATAACAATGATCATTTGAATCGTTTTTATTCAAGCATGAATCAAATTCGTTGATAAATCAACATTCGTTTATTCCTAAAATATATATAATCCAATTGTTGTTCAGATTATTTATTACCTTGAAGGTAAACATTTTTAAATACATATCCATGTCTTTGATTATAGAATGTACCTTTACTAATGCAATCTTTAGAGAACTAGCCAATCACCTTCCAGATTTTCTACCTTTTTCATTTTAACAGCCGCTTCTTAGGGTAGCCGTAAGCGCTTTTATTTATTTCTTCTTTTTCTTAAGCTTTTTTCATGATGGCCTACCTTCTCGCATGCTCATGTGAGTTTGAGATGTCGATATGCACAACAGATGAGTAGAGTGAAAGCTAGCATGTGCTCATAGGAGTCAACTTTTTTAAATAAAGGAATACTTGTTTTCATAGATTGAATTAAATTCAGTGCAAACGCTTTTGTCAATGAGATGTATGATTCTGTCTCTTTTCTATTCGTAAGCAGAATCTCATTTTCGAATACTTATTTCATACAAGTTATAGCAATTACAGTATGTTCTTAATATGCCAAAGCAAGTCAAAGCATATAATATCAATGCTTCAAGTAAATGATATCACTGTTAGAATGTAATGATTATCTCTTTTTTTTTCCATTATTCAAATGTGATCATCTTTTTGACTACATCTCATTTTTTGTAATTAAATAATTGAATTCATCACTATTATAGACACTATTTTACTTTTGGTTGAAGCGTATGATGCAAAGAGAAGATTAGACCAAATCATCAACATTTACCTTTTTCAAAGTGATGGAAATTCGCTACTCTAATTGGCCAATTTCTAAGAAGGTTCCAGTTCATTTCTCTCTTTACCTACATTAGGATAGCTGACATACTTTAAAAGTAAATTGGCCCCCAAAATTCCGTGTTATTTATGGGGGTGACATTACTCTCTTTCCGTTTTTTTTCTCGGCTTTCTTTCCTCTACTTTTTCTTCTCTACTTTTCTTTTCCTTCACTCTATTGATTACTACACCTTTTTTTTTCTGAACCTCGAGAGTATTTCCTTTCCGACTTAAGGTGATTCTCTCAAGTGATGCTACATGATTGCTAGCTTATCCGTTCTTTTATCTGTCTAAAGGGAGGCTTATTTTTTAGGTTTGTTCACGATCAATTTGGGCAGCTCAAGTCTTTATCATACATTCACTCATCTTACCATTACAAAGCAGACAATTGCAGTTTTTTATAAACACGCCATAACTAAATCATATGAAAAAGATTAATAAATACAATATTTTCTAAACTATCAGTGGTGGAGATGATTACACTAACATGAGAATTCTTTTAATCGCATCTAATATGAAGCAAAGGTAAGCAACTCAATGTTATTACATATGGCTTTATAATCTAACATTTTATGAAAATAGATATTGTATTAATCACACTGTTAAATGTTTGTTTTATGAAGAAGCTCAATGGATTTTTAAAGCAGAGTAAGATGTTGTTCCATTTCTACAATTAATTACTTGACTCACGCATAAACCTTTGAAGATAGTATGGAGTCATTATCATTTCTGATTGAATTAACCTAGACCTACGAATTGCACCCTCAGCTTGTGATAACAGTCTTTTATCACTTCAGTTTATTGAAGACAAAACTTTCACTCTCCAAAGAACAGCATTTAGCCGAATTTACATCTAATTTACTAGACATCAATTCTATGAATGACAAAATGGAAACAAGAGGTAAAGTTATTAGTAAAGGTTGGCAGTTTTATTCAAAGAAAGATGCCATCATTGTCAACATCATTTCCGGTTAAAAACGAAATCAATTTACATATCAACAACACTTTGGATGATCAAAAGCTCTTTAAAGGTATCATGGTTTTTGGAGAGGTAAGCATCTATTTGATAGATTGCATTATAGTTGGTTGGACTATTTTTTTTATCATTTGGAAATAAAAACATATTGTGATGGATCTATCTCAAAAGCGAATCTTGGATTGTTGCTAACATTGACCCACAATGTTGATGATTGTTGATGATATACTCATTTTGATAAACATGTACAACAACCGATTGTCTTTATAAAAAAAGTGAATGGATCCCTCTTCTAAAGCCTACAATTGATCCTTCTGTTCCTCTTTCATGACTTCTCAACTAAGCATTCTAATTCACCATCAAGTCAAGTACCTAGTTTAGAGTATTTGAAGTTTTTGTCTACATAATTGATTTGCCTAGTCTCAAGATTGACTTCCAATGTTTAAAACTAACAGTTCTTAAAAGTGATAATGAAACATTCCATCCTTATTTAGTGAGAGTCATTAGCTGAGGATAAGATAGTGATTCAGTAGTGATTGTTATTACTTTTCTTTCTTTCCTTTTGACTTGCTTCAGAGTAGCATTTGTTTCTTTTCTCCTATCTAAACTTCTCTTTAAGTTGTTGCTCATAATCTTACACCAGCATCTATCTTTTTCAGCTTTTCTAAGCACTGCTTACTCTCATACAATGCGATTTAATTCAGCCCAAACTACATCATCTCACTTTATACAAAGATGAGAGCACTTTTTTATTTTACCTAACTGCTGGAATGTCTGTTATTCATTTTGCCAGTCATTATTTGACTTAAAGACACTTACAGCAACAACGAGTCCTTCTCCATGTGCTCATGTTGCTTCAGTGATGGTGATGAGAGATCTCAAGATCGACATTCAGTCATGATCGTAACTTTCTTGTACTACTGTCTTAAAATTTAGAAGTATCAATAACAAACACCTTCTCTTAACCTTGCTATTTTATTTTCTACACTTTTTAACACTTTTTTACACCTCTTTAGCTTTCCTCACCTTGATATGATTAGACAAAAAATTAAAAATTGTGTCTTAAGCCTTTGGCTTTATAGATTTAACAGCTTATGCTTCCTTTTCTTCTCTTTTAGCCTGCTACCATTTTTTCATAATAAATCTGAGTTTACCTCAAGAAGTTGCCTTCCTTTTACTTCTTCACCTTTAAATTAAATTTGCATACATGTTTATTTTTTACCCAGATTGTTTCACCTCTCTTAGCCAATCCCCCCATTTTCCTTTTTTGTACATATTATCTGCATAAAATCTGAAATTGATCCCCCCATTTGATTATCTCTTCATTTTCACTGCTATTTTTTTCCCTTTTCAGTCAAATCTCTTTCTCACAAATTATTTTTCTTGGTCTTTTTACTTATTTTATGGCCTTTGACATGTAAAAAAAAGCCGAGATCAAGTCATCTCTTCGGATCAGCTTCAAATTCAAAAACTAACCTCCCTTAAGTCTCTATATTACATTTCAACAAAAAAATCCATTACTTTAATCATTTCAAAAGCCAATACAGCCATGTCTATAAAAGATGAATATTGACCTCAATCAGAAAAACCTCACTCGAATATTTTCAGAACTCCTATACGCCGTGGTGCGTCTTTTTCAAGTTACTCTTGCCTAAGGTCCTTCGATTTCTCCATTTATATATTCAAATGCTATTGTATACATTGCATCGACTAACTTGCTCTATTTGTAGTCATTGCCTTGAAACCCTTTGACAATAGTATATCCAATCGCCTACCATGCTTCCATCCTATGTCAGATTTATTCATGTCTATTGTCTTTCTTACGTGCACATGTGGTCCACCTATCTAAGTATTGTCTCTGGTTATTGCCCTAGCTTTTTAAATTACAGTTTCCCTTTAATATACCGTCGTTCAGGATACTTGGTCTCTTCTCATGTCGCCATCTCTCTACCTCATCTTCAAGAAATGCTCTTTATCCGCCTATTCTCCTTCCACTACTATGGTCTGTGCTTTCGAAGGTTGCCGAATCTCTTTTTAGTTGAACTTGGGGTTACTTCCAACTTTACTGCTTGTGCTTTTCTTCTTTTTGTGTCTTCTCGCCTTTGCTCATGCTTACATGGGTGCTCCATCTCAGATGAGCTTGCCTCATCGCTTTGAATCTCTTTCCTGACAAGTGAATTACCGCCTCCAGATTATTTTGACTTGACTGTCTTACCGAATGAACTTCTCTTTATTAACTGTTTACTTCTGACTGTTGCTCTCACTATTGGCTGGACTCATGAGGTACCTAATCGCAACTAAAGGACACAACATGCTCATGACAAAGTACATGTGTAAAGGATCGCGTCTCATCTTTATTTTTGTTATTTTATAGACTTGCTATGCTATTTACTTTCTTCCTCTATTGTTTCTGACTCTTTTGTATACTGGTGACTAGTGATCTCTCAGTTGGTGTTGCTCATGACCTTGCATATTGCTTCAAAATGGCTGTCAAGAAAAAAAAATAATTACGAAAAAAAAATCTCGGTTAAGGCTGAATATTTTTCAAGCGCAGCTACTGCAAAGCGATTAATGTGCTTATTGATGGCTCTAATCATGAAAATTAACTCATTTCTGCTTTCTATACTGCTTCTGATGGTTCCAAAAGGTACCTATATCAAAGCCAAGCATGCCAATCAACCTGAATACACCTGATGCAGCATTCCTATTGCCAAAAAGGACATCTGAGCTACAAATCAGCCTAAAGAAGAACCCATATATAGCATTTATTTGATTCAAATTAATAAGAATAAAGAAGCTTGATTTGCCCATAATACCTAAATAATCCAATTATAAGCCAAGCTCATCCGAAAATTAAAGCGATACGATTAGCCCATTTATTGTTGTACATGTAGAACATGCTGAATCATCATTACTACATACTCTAAAGGCCTTTTGTCACTATAACTCCCCTTTGAGATCTAAGCTAGATATGATTCGACTATAAACCACTCCTATTTAAAGTAAGCTCGCATAATACTTTACCCACGGCCCAATTCTTGTGTTTCTGCCTATTTTTCTTTGAAACCGCATATGAAAAAAACAAATATTTCGCAAGGTTATTTCACATTTATTCGAGTCACTATATACACCCTCTACGCCGTGGTGAGTCCGGATGTTTTGACTTGTCAATACGAACCATGTCAGCGTCCTCGTTATAGCAACATTGCTCAAGTGGAAGAGGCCAGAAATAATACTGAACGCGATCCAAATATGCCTCTACCTTCTTTGAAATCTGAAAGCACAATGGCCTACACATCAATTGCTAATGCTTTGACGGAATTCTATGCGGACCCAAAACGAAGCGATATGCTTGACTACCGCAATCATTTCTTTGATCATTCAGCATCAAACAATCAGTATCGAGATGTCTTTTCAGGTGCTGCATACCAACGTTTGTTGAATGAAGGAGTTCTAGAGGACAATACCATCTGTTTGTTGATTTTTGTTGACGGCTATCAGCCAAAGCATGTACAGAAAGCACACCAAGTCATGATTAACTGCCTAATTCTAAACATTCATCCTAAGTATAGGTACGAACATTAATTCATGTTTACCCTTATCGAACATAATAACTTACTTTGCTTTGAACTTTGTAGAACAAAAGAAAAAACATGATTCAAATAGCCATCTGTCTAGGAAAGCCCAAGATGCTTGTGTCTTTTCTGCAACCTTTGATAGCCGAGGTTAATCAGTTGTATCGTCGTGGTCTGATCATCAAGCGTGATGGTGTCGAAAAGTTCAATGGTGAGGTCGCAATACTCGGTTTTACTGGCGACATACCAGGAATTGCTGAGATCATGCATTTCGGTGGCCACACAGGTACATACGGTTGTCGTATCTGCGATGTGAGAGCAGATAATTATCGTCAAAACATTACCCATGGAAAGTATTTCTCTGGTGTTGGCGATGATCATACTGTTGAAAGCTTAATTGAAGGAGACATTGTAAGGCATACCAAACCACAGTCAAATAACTCGTTTACTAACAGTTATCAAAGGAACATGGAATGCGTGGTGTATTTGATCTGATCACTAGTTTGCCAACTTTCTTGGGCCCATTTTCCTTCTTTGGCGACGAGTTGCATATGTTAGGTCATGGAATAGGTCATCTTGTTTTCAATCTTTTGGAACAGCCAACCCGAAACAAGTTCATACCCGCAAATATGTCCAGTTATGCGTTTGACACCATAGAAGGCTTCACATTAAGAACTTTTGGTGATAAACTTGGTCAATGGATCAATCAAAGTAAAAAGACGACTCCTTCCATGTTTGATTTCACTTTTGATCACAGAGCAGGTTTCTACAGGGCTATTGATTGGCAGCATATTTTATTGCATGTTGTCCCAACTGTGATTGTACCTTACAAGAAAAGCGTCCAGACAAGAAATGCATTGATGCATCTAGTAAATGCATGTTCTATAAGTTTGCAAAGATGTATCAGCGTTGAAGAGCTACAGTATATGGAAAGGTACCTTTTATTTTTATGCTGCCGACTGTATTCTGTGGTGATTTCACCATATGATAAATAAAAGTAGATACTGAAAATGATATCAAATAAAAGAATTGTTTATTTAAAATACGATATACAACTCAAACTAATAGAAGCCCAACATAATGTAAAGAGTGAAAGCTCATATACACATAAGACACAGTAAGCAGTAAATGCTTACTCAGAAGAAAAAGGACAGAGAAAATTACACAAGTTCCAAATCAAGCCATCCCAGATTTAAAGTCCTAATCCAACTGTATTCAGGAACGGTAAAAATACAGGACAATGGTAGAACACTGGAAGAAGACCTCAACCGGCACATAAAGACTATTTCCTTTATATTTTATGAGAATAAGGATTAGTAAAATCCATTCACATTCGAGTAGACACAGACTTTAGAAATTGTATAAAAACCACTGTATTATTTAGTTTAGAAAGATTATTCCACTTTCTAAGAATAAAGAGATTATCAAAGTACTTTCTTGTTTTTCCTTTATTCACTAACCCATAATCATTACATATTCGATTTTGGTATCTTAAGAATAGATCCTTCAAACAATGGGCTGACTTTCTTCAACAAAGCGTAGCAGAAGACCAATTGAGCATGCGAGTTTGGACAATGAATTGTCACTTTGCCGTTTATCATGTAGCCGATCTCATCAGACAACACGGACCCCTTCGATACTATTCTTGTAGATCTCTCGAAAGAACTATCAAACTATTAAGCAACGAAGTATTCTCGATGTCCAAGCCTAACAAAGAAATCAGTAACATTCACACTAGATTCAATTTTTTTAATCAAACCGATGTTACTGAAGCTTTCGACCAAATCAGCTCACCTAAAACAAACATTAGAGTTGATTACCATGACCATCCTACACAACCAGATAGATGGCCTCAACTATGGGAAAAGTTTTCAAATGTATCTCTCAATCGTGAAGATATTGTTGTTGATGTACCTGTCCCTGTTTGTGTCGCTGCTTTGCAGAGATTTTACAATCGATTGGGACTGTCGAGTATTCTCAACTATGGAGAGAAAATAATGCTGGCAGCTCGAATGTTGCACAACGGCTTTGTCTTCCAGTCAAGATGGTATCGACAATATCAGAGCCAGATTCGTCAAGCAAATCATCTTGTCTTGTTTGAAGCAAAGCATATTACCAGGTACTTGCCATATTCTTCCTAACTTTTCAAATCGCTAACATGTATTGTCATTAGCAGACAACAAAAATTCTGGTATTTAGGTGAGGTTGTGTTCTTTTCTGAGCACAAATTCAATGGTAGTATACGTTTTCTCGCCCTGTTGTCTGTAATTCTTGATACCGATATGGACGATTATGGAATTATTAAGGCAAATTACGATGATGAAAGAAATAACGGTCCCTATATGGTGTGTGAAGTGAGGGACATTCTCACTACTGTAGGTCTCGTAAGATATGACGACGAACTTCTTCACTACAAAGTAATATGGTTAGATGCCAAATACTATCAAAAACTAAACAATCGCTTGCGCGGCCATACCATTTTGTAAATACCTCACTCTTCTCGTCGCTCATACTCGTATACATATTTTTCATCATTCATTTACTGATATTATCTATAATAAATCACTAACTACTACGGCTCAAGCGGGTGGGCTGATGGCCCAAAAATTGGGCCCTACAGCCCAATCGGTCTACCAACAAATCGAATGGGCTAAAATGCGTTTAGCCCAATTTTGGTTTGCAGTAAAATGGGCCATCGGCCCATTTTTTGACTGCTTAAAAACATTAGTATACCGCTATGAAGGCCAATGATGATCGCTTATATAATTGAAGTGGAGCTTCAGCATCAAATGAAAATGCAAGCATTAAAGAGGTTTAAATGATCATGTTCTATGTGGATAAATAATAAACAGACTAATGGTTTGTCAGTATTCCTTTAAGTAAGCTTGAATACTACTGGATCATCTAGTATTACAGGCCAATCATGTTCGTTACATTGCGTCTTTTTTTATAATTGTAGGCAAATCAAGCTTCTTTATTCTTATTAATTTGAATCAAATAAATGCTATATATGGATTCTTCTTTAGGCTGATTTGTAGCTCAGATGTCCTTTTTGGCAATAGGAATGCTGCATCAGGTGTATTCAGGTTGATTGGCATGCTTGGCTTTGATATAGGTACCTTTTGGAACCATCAGAAGCAGTATAGAAAGCAGAAATGAGTTAATTTTCATGATTAGAGCCATCAATAAGCACATTAATCGCTTTGCAGTAGCTGCGCTTGAAAAATATTCAGCCTTAACCGAGATTTTTTTTTCGTAATTATTTTTTTTTCTTGACAGCCATTTTGAAGCAATATGCAAGGTCATGAGCAACACCAACTGAGAGATCACTAGTCACCAGTATACAAAAGAGTCAGAAACAATAGAGGAAGAAAGTAAATAGCATAGCAAGTCTATAAAATAACAAAAATAAAGATGAGACGCGATCCTTTACACATGTACTTTGTCATGAGCATGTTGTGTCCTTTAGTTGCGATTAGGTACCTCATGAGTCCAGCCAATAGTGAGAGCAACAGTCAGAAGTAAACAGTTAATAAAGAGAAGTTCATTCGGTAAGACAGTCAAGTCAAAATAATCTGGAGGCGGTAATTCACTTGTCAGGAAAGAGATTCAAAGCGATGAGGCAAGCTCATCTGAGATGGAGCACCCATGTAAGCATGAGCAAAGGCGAGAAGACACAAAAAGAAGAAAAGCACAAGCAGTAAAGTTGGAAGTAACCCCAAGTTCAACTAAAAAGAGATTCGGCAACCTTCGAAAGCACAGACCATAGTAGTGGAAGGAGAATAGGCGGATAAAGAGCATTTCTTGAAGATGAGGTAGAGAGATGGCGACATGAGAAGAGACCAAGTATCCTGAACGACGGTATATTAAAGGGAAACTGTAATTTAAAAAGCTAGGGCAATAACCAGAGACAATACTTAGATAGGTGGACCACATGTGCACGTAAGAAAGACAATAGACATGAATAAATCTGACATAGGATGGAAGCATGGTAGGCGATTGGATATACTATTGTCAAAGGGTTTCAAGGCAATGACTACAAATAGAGCAAGTTAGTCGATGCAATGTATACAATAGCATTTGAATATATAAATGGAGAAATCGAAGGACCTTAGGCAAGAGTAACTTGAAAAAGACGCACCACGGCGTATAGGAGTTCTGAAAATATTCGAGTGAGGTTTTTCTGATTGAGGTCAATATTCATCTTTTATAGACATGGCTGTATTGGCTTTTGAAATGATTAAAGTAATGGATTTTTTTGTTGAAATGTAATATAGAGACTTAAGGGAGGTTAGTTTTTGAATTTGAAGCTGATCCGAAGAGATGACTTGATCTCGGCTTTTTTTTACATGTCAAAGGCCATAAAATAAGTAAAAAGACCAAGAAAAATAATTTGTGAGAAAGAGATTTGACTGAAAAGGGAAAAAAATAGCAGTGAAAATGAAGAGATAATCAAATGGGGGGATCAATTTCAGATTTTATGCAGATAATATGTACAAAAAAGGAAAATGGGGGGATTGGCTAAGAGAGGTGAAACAATCTGGGTAAAAATAAACATGTATGCAAATTTAATTTAAAGGTGAAGAAGTAAAAGGAAGGAACTTCTTGAGGTAAACTCAGATATATGAAAAAATGGTAGCAGGCTAAAAGAGAAGAAAAGGAAGCATAAGCTGTTAAATCTATAAAGCCAAAGGCTTAAGACACAATTTTTAATTTTTTGTCTAATCATATCAAGGTGAGGAAAGCTAAAGAGGTGTAAAAAAGTGTTAAAAAGTGTAGAAAATAAAATAGCAAGGTTAAGAGAAGGTGTTTGTTATTGATACTTCTAAATTTTAAGACAGTAGTACAAGAAAGTTACGATCATGACTGAATGTCGATCTTGAGATCTCTCATCACCATCACTGAAGCAACATGAGCACATGGAGAAGGACTCGTTGTTGCTGTAAGTGTCTTTAAGTCAAATAATGACTGGCAAAATGAATAACAGACATTCCAGCAGTTAGGTAAAATAAAAAAGTGCTCTCATCTTTGTATAAAGTGAGATGATGTAGTTTGGGCTGAATTAAATCGCATTGTATGAGAGTAAGCAGTGTTAGAAAACTGAAAAAGATAGATGCTGGTGTAAGATTATGAGCAACAACTTAAAGAGAAGTTTAATAGGAGAAAAGAAACAAATGCTACTTGAAGCAAGTGAAAAGGAAAGAAAGAAAAGTAATAACAATCACTACTAATCACTATTTATCTCAGCTAATGACTCTCACTAAATAAGGATGGAATGTTTCATTATCACTTTTAAGAACTGTTAGTTTTAAACATTGGAAGTCAATCTTGAGACTAGGCAAATCAATATGTAGACAAAAACTTCAAATACTCTAAACTGGTACTTGACTTGATGGTGAATTAGAATGCTTAGTTGAGAAGTCATGAAAGAGGAACAGAAGGATCAATTGTAGGCTTTAGAAGAGGGATCCATTCACTTTTTTTATAAAGACAATCGGTTGTTGTACATGTTTATCAAAATGAGTATATCATCAACAATCATCAACATTGTGGGTCAATGTTAGCAACAATCCAAGATTCGCTTTTGAGTGATCCATCACAATATGTTTTTATTTCCAAATGATAAAAAAATAGTCCAACCAACTATAATGCAATCTATCATAGATGCTTACCTCTCCAAAAACCATGATACCTTTAAAGAGCTTTGATCATCCAAAGTGTTGTTGATATGTAAATTGATTCGTTTTTCCGGAAATGATGTTGACAATGATGGCATCTTTCTTTGAATAAAACTGCCAACCTTTACTAATAACTTTACCTCTTGTTTCCATTTTGTCATTCATAGAATTGATGTCTAGTAAATTAGATGTAAATTCGGCTAGATTGTTGTTTGGAGAGTGAAAGTAGTCTTCAATAGTTGAAGAATAAAAGACTGTTATCACAAGCTGAAGGTGCAATCGAAGTTAGGTTGATTCAATCAGAAATGTAATGACTCCATACTATCTTCAAAGGTTTATGGTGAGTCAGGTAATAATCGTAGAATGGAACAATACTTACCATGCTTCAAAATCCATTGGCTTCATCATAAAACAATCATCTAACAGTGTGATAATACTATATCTATTTTCAAAAAATGTTAGATTATAAAGCCATATGTAATAACATCGAGTTGCTTACCTTTGCTTATATTAGACGCGACTAAAAGAATTCTCATGTTATGTAAGCATCTCCATCCACTGATATTTGGAAGAAAGTGTATTATTGATCTTTTTCAAGTGTTTAGTGGTGGCGTGTTTTAAAAACTGCAATTGTCTGCTTTGTGATGGTAAGATGAGTGATGTATGATAAAGACTTGAGCTGCCCAAATTGATCGTGAACAAACCTAAAAAACAAGCCTCTTTCTAGACAGATAAAAGAAAGGATAAGTTAGCAATCATGTAGCATGCCTGATTAATACACCTTAATTGGAAAGGAAACACTCTCGAGATTCAGGAAAAAAAAAGGTGTAGTATTCAATAGAGTAAGGAAAAAAAAGTCGAGAAAAAAAAGAGGATAAGAAAAAGGAAAGAGATAATGTCACCCCATAAATAACACGGAACTTTGGGGGTGAATTTGCTTTTAAAGTATGTCAGCTATCCTAATGTAGGTAAAGAGAGAAAAACCTGGAACCTTCTTGAAATCGGCCAATCAGAGTAGCGAATTTCCATCACTATGAAAAAGGATTGGGTTTACACCTCTCTTTGCATCATACGCTTCAATCAAAAATAAAATAGTGTTTAAAATAGTGATGAACTCAATTATTTAATTATAAAGAAGGAGATGCAGTCAAAAAGATAATTACAGTTGAATAGTAGAAAAAAGACACAATCCTTAGATTTTGATAAAAATATCATTTTCATGAAGCATTGATTTCATGTGCTCTGACTTGCTTTTGCATATTAAGAACTGACTAGAATAGTTATAAACAGTAAGAAATATATAACTCTTAAGTGAAAAAGCTAACTTCTATGAGCACATGTTAGCTTTCTCGCTGCTCATCAGTTCTGCATGTCGACATCTCAAACTTATATAAGCATGCAAGTTGGTAGGTCACCTCGCAAAAGGTTGAAAAAAATAAAATAAAATAGATAAAAAGCACCTACAAATACCTTAGAAGTGATTGCTTAGTTAACAAAAGTTAAAAATCTGGAATATGGTTGACCAGTTTCTTAAGAAGATACTTAAAAAAGGTATACCTTTAAATCAAAGAGATAGATATATGATGATGAATGTATGCTCAAGACAACATACAATAAAAATAACAATTCAATGATATTAAACTGCTTATGAAAAATTATTTGATTTCGAGTAAAAGTTACTTCAAGCTCTCATAATGAAATATACGAATGCTCTTGGTTCTGATTATGATTTATAAAAACTGTTATCCCAAACCATCTAAATTTCCTATTTACTTCTCTATACAATTATATTTGAAGTAAAGTTGACAACCTTACAAAGTAGCACAGTACCATTTAAAGTATTTTTACCACTTACAATAATGCCAAATCATGAACAAACTGCTTGTAAGGACATTTGCTCTTCAACCAAAAAGATCAACTGAAAAATCATCAACATCTATACTCGATCAATTGCTTTCCAGTGCTAAACCATATGTGAGTTACTCTTAAGCAAGAGACATTTTGTGCGTCTAAGAGGTCTATTTATGTGCTGCATTTTAATGGTATTGATGTTCACCATATTATATTATTTTGGGTCATTTAAAATTATCATAAAATGACAATATAATCAAATTGAAATTAGGATCTTTCAGTGTTCAATTTATAAATGGTTTCAAAGGGTGTCATAAGAAGTGATTGTGTCAATGAGCCTTTACAATAAATGAATGATCTTATTACATTTGGCTTCTGATGTGCCATCCTATTGTTATAGTCTATTATATCTCTAACAAGAGCGACACTATATAAAAGGGTTGCTCTTGATACATTTTATTTTTACGCTAGTTACTTGTATGTTAAAAAATGATTCATTTATATACATATATAATTTTGAGACAGCTTGACGCTTTGCTATCAACTTTTTTATAGACTCTACTTTGGTATTTCTTTAGGATCTCCTTTACAAAAGCGTTCCTTTAATTGATCACTAATAAGATCTGTTTATGCAAATCAAAGACATTTTCCTTTTCAGTATGATTTTAGCTTAAATCTGTCAATGAAATCATGCTTTCTTCCCATCACTGCCATATTTCTCATATATACTAGCCATTTTTTTAATCCCCCATTTTCTTTTTTCTCTTTTTTTTCAGTAAATGCACAGCAAAAGGTAAGCACTTTTATCTCTCTCTTTTTTTTTTTTTTTTTTTTTTTTTTTACAAATATCATATAATCCATCAACATCACTAACTCTTTTATTTCACAATAGCTACATGTGTATCACCTTATGATGACAACATCTCAATAACTCGACTACGCTTCTCTTCTATTTCTTAGAATCCTTCAACTTTTCTTCCGTATATATCTGCTGATCATCCACTTTATACATACTTGTGTAGATACTCAACATTGACTTTGATAGACAATCTTTTATCCATGACACACTCTTCTGTATTGCTTTCTGCCAACTCATCCATGACTTCTTTATCCAAACTGCCTGCTCTATACCATGTTGCTCAAACTTATACCTCTTTGACTGTTTTCTAAATACCATCTTTTAAAGGGCTGTCTATTTGGATTGATGCGTCTTTTTCAAGTTACTCTTGCCTAAGGTCCTTCGATTTCTCCATTTAAATGTTCAAATGCTTTTGTATACATTGCATCGACTAACTTGCTCTATTTGTAGTCATTGCCTTGAAACCCTTTGACAATCGTATATCCAATCGCCTACCATGCTTCCATCCTATGCCTGATTTATTCATGTCTATCCTCTTTCTTATGTGCACATGTGGTCCACCTATCTAAGTATTGTCTCTGGTTATTGCCCTAGCTTTTTGAATTACAGTTTCCCTTTAATATACCGTCGTTCAGGATACTTGGTCTCTTCTCATGTCGCCATCTCTCTACCTCATCTTCAAGAAATGCTCTTTATCCGCCTATTCTCCTTCCACTACTATGGTCTATGCTTTCAAAAGTTGAAGAATCTCTTTTTGGATGAACTTAGGGTTCCTTTCAACTTTACTTCTTGTATTTTTCTTCCTTTTGTGTCTTCATGTCGTTGCTCATGCTTACATGTCTGCTCCATCCCAGATGAGCTTGCCTCATCGCTTTGAATCTCTCTCGTGACAAGCGAAATACCGCTTCCAGAATATTTTTACTTGACTTTCTTACCAAATGAATCCCTCTTTATCGACTGTTCACTTCTGACTGTTGCTCTCACTGTTGGCTGGACTCATGAGGTACCTAATCGCATATAACGGAGTCAACATGCTCATGACGAAGTACATGCGTAAAGAATCGCGTCTCATCTTTATTTTTTTTGTTTTTTAGACTTTCTATGCTATTTACTTTCTTCCTCTATTGTTTCTGACTCTTTTGTATACTGGTGACTAGTAATCTCTCAGTTGGTGTTGCTCATGACCTTGCATGTTGCTTCAAGATGGCTGTCAAGAAAAAAAAAATTTCGAAAAAATTACTCTCGGTTAAGGCTATATATTTTTCAAGCGCAGCTACTGCAAAGCGATTAAGGTGCTTACTGAAGGCTCTAATCATGGAAATTAACTCATTTCTGCTTTCTATACTGCTTCTGATGGTTCCAAAAGGTACCTGTATCAAAACCAAGCATGCCAATTAATCTGAGTACACCCGATGCAGCATTCTTATTACAAAAAAGGATATCTGAGCTACAAATCAGCCTGAAGAAGAACCCATATATTGCATTTATTTGATTAAAATTAATAAAATTAAACGAGCTTGATTTGCACATAATATCTAAATAATCCAATCATATGCCAAGCTCATCCGAAAATTAAAGCGATACGATTAGCCCATTTATTGCTTATACTTCTAAAAATTGTTAAATCATCATTACTATATACTCTAAAGGCCATTTGTCACTATAACTCCCCTTTGAGACTTAAGCTGGATATGAATCGACTATAGACAGCTCCTATTTAAAGTAATCCGCAAAAGGGTTTTGCCATTCAACAAAAAATGTCAGATTCTGACAAAAAACCTTAAACCGCCTTAATTGAATTTCAAGGTTTTCGTGTCAGATTCTGACAAAAAAAAAGTTCACCTCAACATCTTTTAAGCTGTGGTGAAAGAGAACAAATATATATAACAGAGCAATCAGGCAGCAAGGTTATAAGTAATGAGCATCAGGTTTTAAGTCTTCCGACTAGAGATATAAGTAAAGTAAAGAGAATAAAGTAATATAAAAGAAGAGATATAATAAATGAATACAATGATCTGTAATAAGTATCAAGGGAACTAATAACAATATGTGGATTTAGGTAGTGAATATGTCAAACCACAACCAATTCACCACGGCGTAGAGGGTGTATATAGTGACTCAAATAATTGTGAAATAACCTTCCGAAATATTTGTTTTTTTCATATGCGGTTTCAAAGAAAAATGGGCAGAAACACAGTGAGAACAGATGCAGAAACACAAGAATTGGGCCATGGGTGAAATATTATACGAGCTTACTTTGAATAGGAGTGCTTTACAGTCGAATCATATCTAGCTTAGGTCTCAAAGGGGAGTTATAGTGACAAATGGCCTTTAGAGTATATAGTAATGATGATTTAACAATTTTTAGAAGTATAAGCAATAAATGGGCTAATCGTATCGCTTTAATTTTCGGATGAGCTTGGCATATGATTGGATTATTTAGATATTATGTGCAAATCAAGCTCGTTTAATTTTATTAATTTTAATCAAATAAATGCAATATATGGGTTCTTCTTCAGGCTGATTTGTAGCTCAGATATCCTTTTTTGTAATAAGAATGCTGCATCGGGTGTACTCAGATTAATTGGCATGCTTGGTTTTGATACAGGTACCTTTTGGAACCATCAGAAGCAGTATAGAAAGCAGAAATGAGTTAATTTCCATGATTAGAGCCTTCAGTAAGCACCTTAATCGCTTTGCAGTAGCTGCGCTTGAAAAATATATAGCCTTAACCGAGAGTAATTTTTTCGAAATTTTTTTTTTCTTGACAGCCATCTTGAAGCAACATGCAAGGTCATGAGCAACACCAACTGAGAGATTACTAGTCACCAGTATACAAAAGAGTCAGAAACAATAGAGGAAGAAAGTAAATAGCATAGAAAGTCTAAAAAACAAAAAAAATAAAGATGAGACGCGATTCTTTACGCATGTACTTCGTCATGAGCATGTTGACTCCGTTATATGCGATTAGGTACCTCATGAGTCCAGCCAACAGTGAGAGCAACAGTCAGAAGTGAACAGTCGATAAAGAGGGATTCATTTGGTAAGAAAGTCAAGTAAAAATATTCTGGAAGCGGTATTTCGCTTGTCACGAGAGAGATTCAAAGCGATGAGGCAAGCTCATCTGGGATGGAGCAGACATGTAAGCATGAGCAACGACATGAAGACACAAAAGGAAGAAAAATACAAGAAGTAAAGTTGAAAGGAACCCTAAGTTCATCCAAAAAGAGATTCTTCAACTTTTGAAAGCATAGACCATAGTAGTGGAAGGAGAATAGGCGGATAAAGAGCATTTCTTGAAGATGAGGTAGAGAGATGGCGACATGAGAAGAGACCAAGTATCCTGAACGACGGTATATTAAAGGGAAACTGTAATTCAAAAAGCTAGGGCAATAACCAGAGACAATACTTAGATAGGTGGACCACATGTGCACATAAGAAAGAGGATAGACATGAATAAATCAGGCATAGGATGGAAGCATGGTAGGCGATTGGATATACGATTGTCAAAGGGTTTCAAGGCAATGACTACAAATAGAGCAAGTTAGTCGATGCAATGTATACAAAAGCATTTGAACATTTAAATGGAGAAATCGAAGGACCTTAGGCAAGAGTAACTTGAAAAAGACGCATCAATCCAAATAGACAGCCCTTTAAAAGATGGTATTTAGAAAACAGTCAAAGAGGTATAAGTTTGAGCAACATGGTATAGAGCAGGCAGTTTGGATAAAGAAGTCATGGATGAGTTGGCAGAAAGCAATACAGAAGAGTGTGTCATGGATAAAAGATTGTCTATCAAAGTCAATGTTGAGTATCTACACAAGTATGTATAAAGTGGATGATCAGCAGATATATACGGAAGAAAAGTTGAAGGATTCTAAGAAATAGAAGAGAAGCGTAGTCGAGTTATTGAGATGTTGTCATCATAAGGTGATACACATGTAGCTATTGTGAAATAAAAGAGTTAGTGATGTTGATGGATTATATGATATTTGTAAAAAAAAAAAAAAAAAAAAAAAAAAAAGAGAGAGAGATAAAAGTGCTTACCTTTTGCTGTGCATTTACTGAAAAAAAAAGAGAAAAAAGAAAATGGGGGATTAAAAAAAATGGCTAGTATATATGAGAAATATGGCAGTGATGGGAAGAAAGCATGATTTCATTGACAGATTTAAGCTAAAATCATACTGAAAAGGAAAATGTCTTTGATTTGCATAAACAGATTTTATTAGTGATCAATTTGTTGTATTCATACAGTACGGATCAATTATTTAACCACTTATGAATCCACAATCATTCTCTAATTCGACTTCAGCTTGTTTCATTTGACATTCAATTCGGATAAACCTTCATTCAAGGTCAGGACTGACATCTTGCCAATAATTTACCAGTTACTGGGTTTAAGGTACAGATGGCCAATCATTCTATTTTAGTAATTCTTCTTTACAAGACTGTCATCATTCATCTCTCATCCGATTCGTTGTTATTATCCTAATCATCTACAAGCCTCTAGAAAAGTTTTACAATCTCAGTTGAAATATCATCTTCATGAAAAGTATAAATAGCACATCAATTTTGAAGTAAATAAAACATTATCTTTAGTCTGATTAATTCTCTGATTTTATATCATTGTGATTTATTGGTCTTCAACATTTTTTTTAATCTTATCTTCTATTATTTACTTTAACACTTACTATCACTGCCGAACTCCCAATGGTACCTGCTACTCCTACTGCTGAAGAAGCTTTCGAAATTCTTTCCGCGCCTCTTACCGCAGAGGAAGAGATGGAATTAGACTCGCTTTCTCCTTTAGATGAAAATGCCTCTATGCATACTCCCTTGTCTCCTGCTTCCTCTTCTGTGCCTTCGACAGGACAAAATGATAGCTCTGCTGCTAATTTAAAGAAAAACATTCTTCGTCTACAAACTGAAATTAGTGATCTTGCCGGTCAATTGGCTTCAGTCGCTGGCGATGACAATGATAATGCTAATCAAGTTAGAAGCACCTATGACAGAAAGTTCAAGGATCTTTCTAAATTGTTGGACCTTCAAGAAATGCTTTCACGCATTAATACTTCCACTTCGTCTTCTGTGCCTTCCGCTTCCTCTCCTCACTCTACCTCTGCATCTGGTAAAACAGTTGTATGTCCAAGAGAAGTTCCCTACTTCCAGTGGGTAGGTAGAAATGTCTTCGAGCCTAAGGAGCAAGTCTTCCAGGACAATGAAACTTGTCTTCACAAGTTTGAGAACGTAATGCTGTGCTATGAACTAGAAATCAATCGCAACTGGTAACGCCTGGTGATTACTCGTCTTGATCCTGATCAACGTCTATGGTTGCGCCAGTTCGTAGCTGGATCCTGAAAAGCCATCAGTGAAATAACATGGAAATCATTTAAAGCTGCATTAACCAGCAAATACGGTATGACTACGGATGATAGCAAAAACGTAGCTCATAAACAACTACAAACCATCCGCTTCCGAGATTACAGAGAAACAATCAAACAGTTCATTGATAGGTTCAACACCTTAAAGGCTCGTGCTGGTGTTCGAGATAATCATGTCTTGGTGGCATATTTCTTGGACGCTCTTCCTATTGATCTCTTGGACCGTCTAGATATCACGTTAGAGTCTGCCTCTACTGCTGATAAAAAGGACTTGGACTTTACTGCATCAAAGGCTCGTAATCTTTACAACAGGTTGCGCAGTCTAGAACAAGGACCATCCGCTGGTAAACGTTCCTCTGCCTCGTCTTCTGTTGGACCTTCGAACAAGCGTTCAAAGCCTGCTTCTGTCTCTGGTTCTGCTCCTTCGCCTTCGCCCCTTGCTAGTTCTTCTACCGCAGTCACTAACAACAAACGTGACAAAGGTAAAAACAAGATGTTCTGCTCTTTTCACAGAGTAACTACGCATAACACTGAAGATTGTAAGGCAAAAGAAAGAGGTGAACAACCTAAAAACAAGAATCTTTGTCGTCGTTGTGGTGCTCCTGATTGGAATCCCAGCCACCAATGTAACTCTGCTGCTCGTTCTGGCGACAGAAACGTTACTGTCCGTGGTGCTTCTGTTCGCGGTGAAAAGGGTGCTTCCCTAAAATGGTGTAACTTTGCGGATAGAGCTCCTACCTCTAGCAATGTTCGTGCTGCTGCTGCCTTCCCTGGACCTGCTCCTTCCTCTTCTCGTGTGCCCTCTCCGGGACCTCATTCAACCATTGATGACATGGACATCGATTCTGATGAAGAATCGTTGATGCAAGCTGCTAATGCGCAGAAATGTAAGTATGATGTTCAATTTTCATCAGCACCGAAACAGATATCTAATTCTATTATCTTACCGGTAATTGTAGAAAACATTAAGACCTACGCTCTATTGGACACAGGTGCCGACAGTTCTTTGGTCTCTCCTTCTTTTGTCGCCGCAATCAAAGCTAACATTAATCCTTCAGCAGGATTAGTGCAACTAGCCCATAAAGATCAAACTGTCCCTAGAATTGGCTCCGCCCAATTAAACGTTTTCTATAATAAAATTAACATTAAACATACTTTCGAAGTCTTTTCATTTTTTTCGCATGAAAATGTACCAATTTGTCTTGGTATGGATATCTTACATAGGCTGAAGATTGGAATTACTGGTCTTATAAGTTCTCACTTTAATTCGACTGGTCCTAAGATTCCTGATCCTATTGACCCAGATAATATCAATCCTAACAATGATCCATTTGGCACTAGCAGTGAACGTGAACCTTTTCTCAAAGTTGTTAATAATCTTCTTAAGCTAAATTCAGAGATTGACATGAAAAACACTTGTTGTAATTTACCTGGTGCTACCATACATCTCAAGACTAAACCTGGAACTGTTGCTTATAGAGCTCAATACCCATTACTGGCAGCGTACAAAGATGTTGTTAACAAACAAATCGAAGTATGGTTATCTGAAGGAGTCATTAAGAAAGCACCTTCCCATACAGGCTATAACAGTCCTTTACTAGTAGTCAAGAAGAAAGATTCACAGGGTAATTACTCGTTTGATAAACCTAGAATCGTTTGTGATGTCCGTCTGTTGAATCAACAACTCCTCGTTACTGATAGACAACAGTTGCCATTAATCTCATCCATTCACCAGAGTATTGGTAGTGCACCTATTCATACTATTTTAGACATCCATGCTTGCTTCACATCGTCTCCTATTCATGAACCTGATCGTGAAAAACTTGCTATTACTAATCCTTTCACAGGAATACAGTACATTCACTTGAAAGCATGCTTTGGAATAACTCATGTCGGATCTGTCGTACAACGATGCTTGACAAACCTATTTGAAGATCTCCCGTATGTTAATGTATACGTCGATGATATTATAATCTCTACATTTCCACCCTTATCCTACCATACTGATTGCGTAGTAGAAGTAATTAGCAGATTAACACAAGCAAACCTCGTCTTGAACTCTGAAAAGATAGTCTTTGCACAAAAGAGTGTCAACATCTTGGGCTGGTCTCTCATTAACGGAAAACTCATTCCTAATCCTCAAAAGGTAGCCAACGCTCATACTTGGCCTATCCCCAATACTGGACGACAACTTGCTAGCTATCTCGGTTTTATGTCTTTCTTTCGGTCTTCCATTCCATTCTACTCTAAGCTTTCGTCTACTCTAGATGCTTTACGCAGTTACAAGCAATTAAAGGATGTTTAGACGGATCAGCATACAAAAGCCTTCAAGGACTTGCAACATGCATTGGCCAACGCACCCGTTATCTCGGCTCCTGATCTCTCTCACAGATTTCAAGTTGCAACTGACGCTAGTGCTACTGGTATCGCTGGAATACTTTATCAAGTAATTAATAACACTGTTCATTATGTTGCTATGGTATCCCGGAAATTATCGCCTTCTGAACGCAACTATAGCACTACTAAACGTGAATTGCTGGCTGTAGTATATACTTTCACAAAGTTCCACAAATGGCTGTATCTCATTCCGTTCACTCTTCACACGGACCATAAGAGTTTAATCTATCTAAACACTCAACAAACGCCGAACGCACTTATGCTTGGCTGGTGGGAAACTATCTTCTCATACACGTTTACATGCGTATATCTTCCAGGTATCAGTAACATAATACCAGACGCTCTCTCTCGACTCTATTCAGATAACGAAGTACCATTATTTCTGGAGGGGGGTAGTTGTGCTGATGTTACCAGTGATGGCTCGATAATTAAAAAGAAACGCAAGAGAAATTCAGAAAAAGAGCTGGCTAGATTTAAAATGTCAAAGGTGCACCTTAATCGATTTGACAAGTCACGCCCTACGAAAATATTTGAGGCAAATAAAAAGCGAATTATTTCCTCCACATATTCCAACTCTTCTTCTTCTTCCAAAACTTTCTCATCTGACGACAGTAACAGTGCCTCTAGAAAGTTACTAACGGACAGCAAAGTGAATCTCAATCACTCTTCATCATCACAAACAAGACGTTCAGACCTTGAAGTTTGCTGAGTACATGACACCACCACTTCACGAGCGTGATACACTCATATTGAAAGCTCATTTATTAGGTCATTACGGGCTACAGAGTATTGAGGACCAATTACATCATGATGGAGTACATTGGACAAACATGCGAAAAGATATCGAACGCATACTAGCTGACTGTCTCGAATGCAACAAATTCAACATCGCCAAAGTAGGATATCACCCACCTAAATCAGTTCTGCCTTATCAACCTCTAGACCATTGGTGCATGGATCTCGGCTCTTTCGATGTTACATCAGATCAAGGAAACAACTTCATGCTAGTACTCGTAGACTATTATTCACGGTTCACTATCTTAAGAGCCTTACCGGATAGGCACAGTACAATTATAGCAAAAGAACTACTCAGTGTATTCTCTTTGTTTGGATTCCCCAAAGTCATCAACAGCGACAATGGTGCCGAGTTCGTGAATGACGTTGTTAACCAATTGATGGAAATGAGTGGCATTGACAAGAGGGTATCCCTACCTTACTCTCCAATGGGTAATTCTGTCAACGAAGCTTACGTGGGACTTGCTAAAAGGACCATCGTCAAGATGTTGCGCGGAAAAGGTGAGTCTTGGTGTTCATACCTCAACTACGCTCAATATTGTCTCAATGTTAGATATGCACGTCTGCACAAATCCAGACCATACGCAGTATTATTCAACAGACAACCAAATGAATTTCAGGATTACACTAAAGTTCAACCTACACTTAAGATGGAGAAAGCTGAAAATAAGACTATTGATGAAAAGTACAAATTCGTGCAAGACGTCTTGATACCAGCATTGTCTGAGCGAATCAAAGAAACACAAAAACGTGATCACGAAAGATTCCACAAGACACATAAGATCGTTGAGCATCAGTATCCTATCGGAAGTAAAGTCATGATCAAAAACGTAAATAGAGCACGTAAGACTGATCAACGCTACGAAGGACCATTCTACATTCATGGTATCACTAAAAATGGTAGCTATATATTGAAAGACAAAACTGGCACACTTCTGTCTAGAGATGTTCCCACATCACATATTGTATACAAACAAGCTGCAAACATTACACCTGACAATCTTGATCAGCTTAAAGAAGATCACTACGAAGTACAAGCCGTCATCGATCATAGAGGTAAACATGGTAATTATGAGTACAGAGTAAGATGGAAAGGCTATGATGATCCTAGTGAAGATACCTGGGAACCTATTGAGCACTTCGACTCAACCAAGCACATTGAGTTGTATTGGGGACGTTGTAACGCTGAGAAAGCTTCATCCAATAATCGTAAGACTTTACCGAAATCAGTCAATACACGAAAGATCTCTACTCGTAACAAGAAAAGCACTCAGGCTTCTACACAATAAGAATTGAGTCAAACGGATACATTCCTTTTCCTATACACTTTTTCCCACTGGGTTTTGATTAGGTTTTTATCGGAGTATCTCACAACTGACAGATATGCATTAACGCATAAATTATGATGTTTACTTTCAAACAACTACATTGAACTTTGGGCTACATGAATTTTTAGAACAAATGAAGTTTACGTTATCAGTCAAAGCAATCACGCTTTCGTCTGGAAGGGGGCTATGTTGTATTCATACAGTACGGATCAATTATTTAACCACTTATGAATCCACAATCATTCTCTAATTCGACTTCAGCTTGTTTCATTTGACATTCAATTCGGATAAACCTTCATTCAAGGTCAGGACTGACATCTTGCCAATAATTTACCAGTTACTGGGTTTAAGGTACAGATGGCCAATCATTCTATTTTAGTAATTCTTCTTTACAAGACTGTCATCATTCATCTCTCATCCGATTCGTTGTTATTATCCTAATCATCTACAAGCCTCTAGAAAAGTTTTACAATCTCAGTTGAAATATCATCTTCATGAAAAGTATAAATAGCACATCAATTTTGAAGTAAATAAAACATTATCTTTAGTCTGATTAATTCTCTGATTTTATATCATTGTGATTTATTGGTCTTCAACACAATTAAAGGAACGCTTTACAAAAGGGGATCTTAAAGAAGCACTTCAAACAGAATCTATGAAGAAAGCTGATAGTAAAGCGTCGAGCTGTTTCATGTTAAACAAATTTGAGTAAAGCAATTTTAAACATAAAAGTGATAAGTTAAAAATCATAATGTATCATAAGCAACTCCTTACATAGTGTCGCTTTTGATCATGATTCAATCAATTATAATTATAGGATGGTACATTATGAGGCAAATATAATATAATTATTCATTTAGTGTAATCGCTCATACATATATAGTATCAGCGTCGCACCCTTTAGATCCATCTAAATACTAAACATTGAAGAATACAAGTTTCAGTTAGAACATGCTGTCATTTTATGACAGTTTCATGTTCCTCAATATATCGTAGGATGGTGGATATCAGAAACATCAAGAAGAAGTATTCAAATAGATCATTCAGATGCAAAAAAATGGTGATGAATCCCTTTAATTTAAAAAGAACTGTCCATCATGATTTTGCAATAATCAATCTTCTTTTTATCGAACCTCTAACGGATATCGTAAATTTATTTCTGAAGCAAACATACTTATTCGCTAAAGCGACTCAGATATGTATCTTGTTTGGGAGTGATGTATATGTGACTTATCGCATTAGATCAATAAATAAGTATAGATGTTGATGATCATTTAATTGATCTCTTTGGCTGAAGACCAAATGCAATTGCAAGCAACTTGTTTATAATTTGGCATCATTGCAAGTTTTACGAACATTTTGATTGTTACGATACTACTTTATGAGATTGTCAACTTTACTTCAAATATAATTGTTTAAAGAAATAAATAGGAAAATTTGATTACTTCAAACAATAATTTCTATAAATTATAATTAGAGCAAGGAATATTTGTTTATTCCATTATGAGAGTATCAAGTAACTTTCTTCGCAAATAGATGTTTTTTCATAAGCAGTTCAATACCATCAAACTTTCATCTACATTGTATATCGTCTTGTGTAGCAAAATTTACCATTATACATCTATCTTTTAAATTTAGAGGTATCCCTTTTTAGTATCTCTTTGAGAAATTGGTCAATACCATTTCAGATTTTCAACTTTATCATATAAGCAATCGCTTTCTATGGTGTTTGTAGATGCTTTTTTTTTTACTTTATTTTTCTTCAACCTTTTCCGAGATGGCTTACCATCTTGCATGCTCATGTAAGTTTGAGATGTTGGTATGCAGAACTGATGAGCAGCGAGAAAGCTAACATGTGCTCATAGAAGTCAACTTTTTTAGCTAAAGGAATATATGTTTCATACAAGCTATGACTTTTCTAAACAGTCTTTGGTATGCAAAAGCAATTCAGAGTATATGAAATCAATGCTTCATAAACGATGTTATTATTGAAATCTAAGGATTATGTCTTTTTTTCTTTACAATTCAAATGTAATTCTTTTTTAACTATATTTCATTCTTTTTAAGTAAACAATTGAGTTCATTACTATCACAAAAACTCTTTTTTTCTTGGTTGAAGCGTATGATGCAAAGAGAAATATGAACCAAATCATCAACATTTACCTTATTTCTTTTTCTTAGTAATGGAAAATCCAGTGATCCGATTGGCCAATTTTTAAGAAGGTTCCAGGTCTTTTCTCTCTTTACCTATATTAAGATAGCTGACATACTCTAAAAGTAAATTGCCCCCCAAAGTTCCGTGTTATTTATGGGGGTGACATTACTCTCTCTCTTCTGATTTCTTTCTTTTTTTCTCGCCTTTTTTTTTCTTCACTCTATTGATTACTACACCCTTTTTTTTCCTGAATCTCGACGATATTTTCTATCTAGCTTAAGGTGATTTATTCTAGTCATTCAACATGATCGCTAACTTATCCGTTCTTTTATCTGTCTAGAAAGAGGCCTGTTTTTTAGGTTTGTTCACGATCAATTTGGGCAGCTCAAGTCTTTATTATACAGTCACTCATCTTACCATCACAAAGCAGACAATGCAGTTTTTTAAACACGCTATAACTAAATCACTTGAAAAGGATCAATAATTACACCATTTTCGAAATTATCAGTAATGGAGATGATTACACTAACATGAGACTTCTTTTAATCGCGTTTAATATGAAGCAAAGGTAGGCAACTCGATGGCATTATATATGGCTTTATAATCTAACATTTTATGAAAGTATATAATGTATTAGTCTCACTGTTAAATGATTATTTTATGATGAAGCCCAATGGATCTTTGAAGCATGGTAAGGTATTGTTCCATTCTACGATTGATTACCTGACTCACATATAAACCTTTGAAGGTAGTATGGAGTCATTATCATTTCTGATTGAATCAACCTAAACATTCGGAATGCACCTTCAACTTATGGTAACTGCTTTTATCACTTCAGTTTATTGAAGACAATACTTTCACTCTCCAAACAACAATACTTAGCCGAATTTACATCTGATTTACTAGAGATCAATCCTATGAATGACAAAATGGAATCAAGAGGTAAAGTTATTAGCAAAAGTTGGGAGTTTTATTCAAAGAAAGATACCATCATTGTCAACATCATTTCAGGTGAAAGAATCAATTCAAGTTACATATCAACGGCACTTTGGATGATCAAAGGTTCTTCAGAGAGTATCATATTTTTTGAAAGGTAAGCATCTATGAGGCGGATTGCATTGAAAGCTACTTGGACTATTTTTTTTATCATTTTGGAAATAAAAACGTATTATGATGGATCTATCTGAAAAGCGAGTGTTGGATTGTTGCTAGCATTGACCGAAAATGTTGATGATTGTTGCTGATACTTTATTACGATAAAAATGTACAACTATCGATTGTCTTGATAAAAGAAGAAAATGGATTACTCTTTTAGAGTCTACAATTAATCTCTCTATTCCTTCTTATGACTTCTCAACAAGTGATTCTATTTCACCATTAAGTCCAATATCTATTTCAAAGGCTTTGTAACTGTTTGTTTATACTGTTGATTTACTTAGTCTCAAGATTGAATTCTAATATATGACACTAACAGTTCTTAAAAAAGACTATCAAACATTTCATCCTTATTTAGTGAGAGTCATTAGCAAAAGATAAATTAGCGATTTGATAGGAATTGGAATCAGTTCTCTTTTTATTTTATTTTTTCCTTTGGCTACCTTTTAGTTTACATATAATTCTTCTTCCTTTTCAGACGTCTCTCTAACTTGCCGTTTCTAGTCTCACACCTACATCAGACTTTTCCATCTTATTTTTGCTTCATTTTCGCCCATGAATGGCAACTTGACTTAGTCCATCCTATATAATCTCACTTTATGTAGAAATGATAGTAGTTTTTTTATTTATTTAGCTGCTGGAATGTCTGTTATTCATTTTACCAAGTATTGTTTGCCTTATAGACACTTACAGCAATAACGGGTCCTTCTCCATGTGCTCATGTTGCTTCAGTGATGGTGATGAGAGATCTCAAGATCGACATTCAGTCACGATCGTAACTTTTTTGTACTACTATATTAAAAATTAAAAAAATAAGAACACTCATATCTTCCTTTATCCTTATTATTTGATTTCACAACCATTTTATATACTTCTCTAGCTTTCCACACCTTGTTGTGATTACACAAAAAATTAAAAATTGGCTCCTTAACCTTTGGCTGTATAAGTTTAATGGCCTATGCTTCTTTTTCTTCTCTTTCAGTCTGCTGCCTTTTTCTTATGAAATATCTGAGTTAATCTCAAGAAATCCCCTTCCAAATACTTCTTCTTTACCTTTTAAATAAATTTGCATATATACTCTCTATTTTTTTGCACAGATTGTTTCACCTCACTTGGCCTATCCCCCATTTACCATTTTTGTACATATTTTCTGCATAAAATCTGAAATCAATTCCCCCATTTGATTGTCTCTTCATTTTTACTGCTATTTTTTTTCTCTTTTTAGCCAAATCTCTTTCCCACAGATTATTTTTCTTGGTGTTTTTACTTATTTTATGGCCTTTAACATGTAAAAAAAACCGAGATCAACTCATCTCCTCGGATCAGCTTCAAACTCGAAAACTAACCTCCCATTACCCTTTATATCACACTTCGACAAAAAAAACCTTCCCTTTCATCATTTATTCTCTCTGTATAGCTAACCTTCAAAAGCAAAGTGAGTCTAAACTCACTTATTTTATCCTAGACTCAAATGCTGGGTTTTTTAGAACTCCTCTGCGCTGTGGTGTTTGAGTTGTCTTGATCAGAGCTTCGTTTATCAATTCACGTAATTTGGAGCTGATCATAGAGTACTCGTCAATCAACAAAAGCATCTTTGGGTATAGCTTAATATACTCATCCAGCTTGATGAAGTTAGGGACTAATGATCTATTCGTTAAGCCAAAAAAGCGATGAAGAGTTTCTCCAGAGATGTTATGGGCAGCCACTCCTGTTGGAGCAAGCACAAATACCTATTTTGGTTGAAGTCAGTCATTTTGAAAGGGCAGATAATTAAACAAGAGCGACCACTTACTTTGTAGCCTTTTAATCTGTAGTGTCTTTGGAGCATTCTTAACACAAACGATTTGCCTGTCCCTGCTGCACCAGATACAAAAGCCGTCGAGTTTGTCTGTAGCTCATAGATAATCTGCTTGTATACGCTCTTTTGGCTACTATTGGCACTTCGCAATAAGGCTATCAGTTCGTCACGGCAGACTTCTAACCCTCTCTCGACATCAGCTACATCATCTACAGACTGTATGTTGATTTTTCTGTGCACTTCTATTCCTCCTTGATCCAAGGGCAGATTGATCAAGTACTCGTAATAGTCTATAACCTAATGTTAGAAAAATGCGCACTCTATGTAAATTCAGTTACCTTTCCATGATCCGTAAGCTCGTTTTTCTTCTTGAAACATTGTAAGAAAAATGGCCTTCTTCAATACTATCTGTTGATAATAAAAGCTTTCTCCATTCATTTCGCTCTGGTTGAAAGTTCTCCAAAAAAGAGGCTTGTCTCCTATCAGTTTGTATACATCTTTGCCGCAGTTGACAAAGTTTGGCAAAGGGATCGGATAGTAATTTGTTTGAATAAATTTAATTATTCCGGCTCCATGCTCTACATAGTATTTCTTGTAATAGCTAAAGAACTCTGGCATAGTCAAGATTGAAGCATTGTCTCGGGTCTCATATATTTCTATTCATAACAAACGTTAGATTATTGACGCAACAAACATTTTGCCCAATTAATACTTTACCAACATGCGTTCTAGTAAAAATTTCATTTGACTCAGAGTCCAGCATTTTAATGTCATCTCTCAATCTTCTGGTGTCTTGGCCAATTAGATTAGTGTTGAGGAACAGCACGTTTCTCGAGTTACTGTGCTTACGCCAGCCTACAGTGACCCGCAAAACTGTTCAAAAAGATTTTTTTTTTACTTTGAACCTTATGATCGGGTATTCAAACACATTTTAAACCCCTTTTGTCATACCTTGTTAGAAAGCCTCAGTAATTTACTATATGATGACCAGGTTGCACAATGATTGGTTGACCTTGAAATAAATACCACTATTTTGAAAAAAAAAGTCTTTTTGAACAGTATTGCGGGTGTGCATTATATTTTATTAATAGGGGATTTGACTACCTTTAGCGGCAATAAGATCAGCTATTCTATTAGGCATGCTTTCAACAAGATTGTTGCATGTTTCAGTATCAATATTGTTCCAAATTTGAGTTACACGATCAAATAACTCAGCAATAGAGCCTGGAGCAGTGTCAAAGGCAGCTAAACGTCTTTTGACTATACTCCAAAGGTTCTCAATGGGATTCAAGTCGGGCGAGAAGGACGGCCAGTCGAGAACTTGAATGTTGCAATCCTTGAGATGACGTTTGGTATGCTTGGAAGTATGCTTGGGGTCATTATCATGCTGAAATATGGCGTCATCCTCAGTATAACCATAGAATTCTAGCGATCTGACCAACTCATCGTCTATGATTTGAGTGTACATCTCAGAGTCCATCTTGCCATTGATCTTCGCAAGAAAGTCTGGAGCTTTCCAACAAAAGCAGCCCCAAAGCATGATGAGACCACCTCCATGCTTGTAGAGATGGTCAAGCTGAAACGCTTTCGACTCCTTATCATCGGCTTTCCAAACCCATTGAGCGCCATCCGAGCCAATTCTGTTGATTTTGGTCTCATCGGAGAACATCACAGACCTCCAATCGTTGATAGTCCAACTTCTGTGAGCCTCGGCCCATTCCAAGCGGTCTTTCATACGCTTAGGTGTTAGAGGAAGGACCTTTGGCTTATGAATAGCTGTCATTTTGGCGCTTTTGAGAAACCTACGCACGGTATCCTCAGAAACAACAACTTGTTGATCAGCCAAGAATCGCTGCGCATCTTTTGCGGTCTTGAAAACGCCAGCAGAAAGACCTTGAAGTACCTTGCGACCGAGATTCTTGCTGATCTTACCTGGTCGGCCACCCGCATGTTGAGGAATCTCCAAGTTCATCTCACCACGAATGTTTGAAACGGTACCTTGACTGATACCCAGCTGACGCGCTACTTCGCGAACATTTTTACCTTTGGAAAGCATAGCTTTCGCGTCATTTCGTTTGTCATTGCTGATGTGTTTGGGCATGTTGGTAGATGTCAAGTAGATGTAACTAGATGGAGCAATGTCGATTAAATTGGTCTGACAAAACCAACCAAAATTTACACAAACCTTTAAAAAAGTGAAGAAAAGAAGAAAAAAAACAATTACGCGTCAAAATAATTTCAAATACTAGCCCCCTTCCCTTGGTTATAATTCTTCTCGGACACACGCAAAACTGTTCAAAAAGACTTTTTTTTTCAAAATAGTGGTATTTATTTCAAGGTCAACCAATCATTGTGCAACCTGGTCATCATATAGTAAATTACTGAGGCTTTCTAACAAGGTATGACAAAAGGGGTTTAAAATGTGTTTGAATACCCGATCATAAGGTTCAAAGTAAAAAAAAAATCTTTTTGAACAGTTTTGCGGGTCACTGTAGGCTGGCGTAAGCACAGTAACTCGAGAAACGTGCTGTTCCTCAACACTAATCTAATTGGCCAAGACACCAGAAGATTGAGAGATGACATTAAAATGCTGGACTCTGAGTCAAATGAAATTTTTACTAGAACGCATGTTGGTAAAGTATTAATTGGGCAAAATGTTTGTTGCGTCAATAATCTAACGTTTGTTATGAATAGAAATATATGAGACCCGAGACAATGCTTCAATCTTGACTATGCCAGAGTTCTTTAGCTATTACAAGAAATACTATGTAGAGCATGGAGCCGGAATAATTAAATTTATTCAAACAAATTACTATCCGATCCCTTTGCCAAACTTTGTCAACTGCGGCAAAGATGTATACAAACTGATAGGAGACAAGCCTCTTTTTTGGAGAACTTTCAACCAGAGCGAAATGAATGGAGAAAGCTTTTATTATCAACAGATAGTATTGAAGAAGGCCATTTTTCTTACAATGTTTCAAGAAGAAAAACGAGCTTACGGATCATGGAAAGGTAACTGAATTTACATAGAGTGCGCATTTTTCTAACATTAGGTTATAGACTATTACGAGTACTTGATCAATCTGCCCTTGGATCAAGGAGGAATAGAAGTGCACAGAAAAATCAACATACAGTCTGTAGATGATGTAGCTGATGTCGAGAGAGGGTTAGAAGTCTGCCGTGACGAACTGATAGCCTTATTGCGAAGTGCCAATAGTAGCCAAAAGAGCGTATACAAGCAGATTATCTATGAGCTACAGACAAACTCGACGGCTTTTGTATCTGGTGCAGCAGGGACAGGCAAATCGTTTGTGTTAAGAATGCTCCAAAGACACTACAGATTAAAAGGCTACAAAGTAAGTGGTCGCTCTTGTTTAATTATCTGCCCTTTCAAAATGACTGACTTCAACCAAAATAGGTATTTGTGCTTGCTCCAACAGGAATGGCTGCCCATAACATCTCTGGAGAAACTCTTCATCGCTTTTTTGGCTTAACGAATAGATCATTAGTCCCTAACTTCATCAAGCTGGATGAGTATATTAAGCTATACCCAAAGATGCTTTTGTTGATTGACGAGTACTCTATGATCAGCTCCAAATTACGTGAATTGATAAACGAAGCTCTGATCAAGACAACTCAAAGAGCAACCAATATGGGTGGAATTCGTACAGTATTCTTTGGTAATGTAGCGCAGTTGCTTCCAGTAGAAAAGTACCAAGGCTCTATATGGGAATCTGAAATCTATACCTCTTCCAACAGATATTGTCTCACAGAACCTGTTCGACAGACTCAAGGACAATTTGTTGACATCTTAGAAAAGGTCAGAAAATACGAATTTGACGAATCGGTCATCAAGTTTATCAACGAAAGAACCGTACACAAATCTCAATTACCTTTGTATTGTCTTCGCCTGTACACAACCAGAGAAAGAGTCCGTGCTGCAAATGAAAAAGATTTCAAAGACTTTCCAGGTGAAGGCAAAACTTTTGAAGCTTTTGATTTGTTCGTCGGCAATAAAGGCAGTGCCAAGCGATCCTTGCGCGAAACCAGACTTCTAGAACACCTGAATCTAAAGCCAGGCATGCCGGTCATGCTTGTGCACAATTTGAATGTTGCTCACGGGTGGGTCAATGGTACAATTGCCGTAATTGAATATATGGAAGAAGAAAATATATGTTTGTCCAAAAAGCTGCCTGATGGTAGTGATTCTATCTACTGGATTCAAAGAATCAGTCGCCAAGTCCCTAACACCAGTTATAGCCGCTCCCAGTTTCCCATTGTTCCTGCTTTTGCTTCAACAATTCATAAATCCCAAAGTGCCACAATCGATTGTGTTGGTATTCACCTTGATACAATGCACGCTCATGGCCAACTTTACGTTGCTATGTCCCGGGTTCGAAAAGCAGAAGACTTGTACTTCTTTGGTGCTGACATTCCTCTCGCAATCAAACGCAATTTCGGCGCTGACGGTGATGCAGTTGAAATCATCAGAAAAAAGTCACGCATATAAAGACTTTAAATTAATATTCATCTATCCATACTACATCTATAAGTATCATATATAATTAAATAAAGACGTCTGTTCATCATAATTCAACTTTAAACATATGTGATAAACGCCATACAACTTTCAAATCATTAGATCACAACTTGCACAAACTCAACTACTAGCTCACAAATGCATCCTCGAGTTGTCAAAGTTAGTACATGCATTACAAAACTAGTAACGCAATATGCAGTTGAATGAAAGCTGTCACAGCACGATATCTGAGCAAGCGATTTTATCTCTTTTTTTTTTTTTTTTTTTTTTTACAAATATCATATAATCCATCAAAATTACTAACTCTTTTGTTTTACAATAACTACATGTATATCATCTTATCATGACAACATCCCAATAACTCGACTACGCTTCTCTTCTTGTTTTTTTGCATCTTCCAACTCACCATCTGTATATATCTGTTTATCATCCACTTTATATATACCTGTGTAGATACTCATCATTGACTTTGATAGACAATCCTTTATTCATGTCACACCCTTCTGTATTGCTTTCTGCCAACTCATCCATGACTTCTTTATCCAAATTGCCTGCTTTATACCATGCTGCTCAAACTTATACCTCTTTGACTGTTATCTGAATACCGTCTTTATAAAAGCTGCCTATTTGGATTGATGCGTCTTTTTCAAGTTACTCTTGCCTAAGGTCCTTCGATTTCTCCATTTATATGTTCAAATGCTATTGTATACATTGCATCGACTAACTTGCTCTATTTGTATTCATTGCCTTGAAACCCTTTGACAATCGTATATCCAATTGCCTACCATGCTTCCATCCTATGTCTGATTTATTCATGTCTATTGTCTTTCTTACCTGCACATGTGATCTTTCTCTCTAACTATTGCCACTGGTCATTGTCCTAAATTCAAGAGATACTTTTTTTTTCTGATATACTGTCGCTGAGGGTACTGAGTCTCTTCTCATGTCGTCATCTCTCTACCTCATCTTCAGGAAATGCTCTTTATTCGCCTATTCTCCTTCCACTACTATGGTCTGTGCTTTTGAAGGTTGCCGAATCTCTTTTTGGTTGAACTTGGGGTTCCTTCCAACTTTACTGCTTGTGCTTTTTTCTTTTTGTGTCTTCTCGCCTTTGCTCATGCTTACATGTGTGTTCCATCTTAGATGAGGTTGCCTCATCTCTGAATCTCTTTCGTGACAAGTGAAATACCGCTTCCAGATTATTTTGACTTGACTATTGTAATGATTATGGGTTAGTGAATAAAGGAAAACAAGAAAGTACTTTGATAATCTCTTTATTCTTAGAAAGTGGAATAATGTTTCTAAACTAAATAATACAGTTGTTTTTCTACAATTTCTAAAGTCTGTGTCTACTCGAATGTGAATGGATTTTACTAATCCTTATTCTCATAAAATATAAGGAAAATAATCTTTATATGACGGTTGAGGTCTTCTTCCAGTGTTCTACCATTGTCCTGTATTTTTACCGTTCCTGAATACAGTTGGATTAGGACTTTAAATCTGGGATGGCTTGATTTGTAACTTGTGTAATTTTCTTTGTCCTTTTTCTTCTGAGTAAGCATTTACTGCTTACTGTGTCTTATGTGTATATGAGCTTTCACTCTTTACATTATGTTGGGCTTCTATTAGTTTGAGTTGTATATCGTATTTTAAGGAAACAATTCTTTTGTTTGATATCATTTCAGTATCTACTTTTATTTATCATATGGTGAAATCACCACAACTATCTTACCAAATGAACCCCTCTTTATATACTGTTTACTTCTGACTGTTGCTCTCACCGCTGGCTGGACTCATGAGGTGCCTAACGTGCCTCTGAACTTAAAACCACAAAAACAAGAAATTGTTTCATTTTTTTAGGACTCATTTTTTTTGCTTTTGGTATGGATCGATCATACGACCTGTCAATCTTTTTGGGGATTTCTTTTCTTTGAGAAGCATAATTAAATCACAATTGAGAGCAATCCATCATTAAGTGTTTTTATTATTACTTTTAACTTTTAAGTGTCTTGAGGAGCTCTCACTTTTCTATGGGACAAATATCTTTTTTCTACAAATTTCTTTAACTCCTTTGCTATTTCTCTGCCATCGTCGTGCTTACTATATGCTTCAATATAGTTGATGCAACGCTGAAAAAATCTTCGGATTTTCTTGACATCTCCTGCATTGTCCAAAAACATGGGGATATTCTTTTCGAGAGACTTGAATGTGTAATCACATCTCAATCTAGCCTCTCTCTTGGCCAATCCCCAATACATCTCTATCCAATTGCATTCGCAGTGGTATTTTGGATAGAGTTCGAAAATGTGGCCAGCATTTTCTACTGCTTCTTACAAAGCAGTCATTTGAGCTGCAACATCCACTCTACTTCCCAGGAAATGGGAAGCGCAGCACATACACTTCAAACCTGGCTCAGCAGCACCACAACGAAGCTTCCACGCCTTGCCTTCAAGGTCACCAAGCCATTGGCCACGTTCTTCAAGGATTCGTTCGATTCCTGTGATTGTAAAGATGTTAAAAGAGTTTGCTTCGGAAATACATGTGCTGTTTACTTTTAAAGTATCTGACTCGTTTGGTTTTGGGTCTACCTTTGGAGTCATGAGAAGAGATTTCTTTCTCATAAAAAAATGACTGATGAAGAAGCTCACCGGTCGAGAGTTTGACGGTTGTGTCTCTAAACTGATATTTATCAGTCAGAGACCATGGTTTCTCGTTGAGAGTCATACGACTTAAAACCAATGCGTCATCACTGTAAGCACCATGGTTTGAACTGTTGTCAAACAGGAATACAGCTCGGCAGTTGGGATGTAAGTTTTCGAACAGCCCAATGACATAGTCCAGCTGAGAGATCATGTCTTTATGAGTCCACCAACTGTCTCTACTCTCTCCAGCTTTGAAAAGCTTACGGGAGGTCCATCCACCCAACTTCATCGTCCCATGACAGGGGCACTGGAATTCACTTACCATAATGGAGGATCCAGGCCCCTTTTTGCGAATGAAAGATTCACCTTCCAAACTCCAAATGTCATTTTTGCCATCATTGGCGTAAAAGATTGATTCGTCATGAGTGACGAATACAACCTTCTCATCACCCTCCAGAAGAACTGGTTCAAGAACATTTTCTTTTTGATCTCCTTCGTAGAACTCAGATTTACGCATGTAGTCTACCATTCGTAGAGCCCATTCTTTGCGGTATTTCACCATGTCTTCTCGTTCGTGTCCATCAAAGAAGAGGCCCTTCTTGTTGCCATAAGAGTAGCCCCATTCGTGCAAGTACTTGCTGATGGTAGAGATGGCAACAGTTCCAGGCACACCCAAAAAAGAAGGGATTACTTCATATTCAATGAAGTCCTTGATGGCCACAAGCAATCTTTCAGCAGGCTTTGTTCTCTGCATATACTTTACGACTTGCATCTTTACGTCATTGTGACTCAAGAAGGATTGCCTTTTGGTGTGAACGCCTTGGCTATGATCGGAGAGATCATTGTGCTCAAGGTATTCCTTTACCCAACTCATGATGCTTCTTGAGCGGGCATCCTTTGAGTAGCTTGGCCAGAAAAGTTCAGATACCCTCTGAGATGCCTTGCTCATCTTCGTTCCTTCCAAACGAAATTCAAAGTACAAGAGAACGGAGTACAAGCGGCATTGATTGTACGAACCTACTGAGCTACCCTCCATTCTCTGGTTCACCTGCACACGCAACAATTCAATACAATTGCTGATCTTGGTCAATTCCCTCTGTTGTATCTATCATACAACATGGCATAGTTCATCGCATATGTACCAATAAAATAGCTGGATCAATGTAGCTGATGTAATCTACTCAGAATGTCAAGGGTTCAATCACTGACATTCGATTACAAAATAAATCATGCAGATTTTGACATGGCTTCATTACACTGTCTTTGATTAAACGTAATAGCTAGTCAACTATTCTAATGCAAAGCCCAGTTATTGTATCAAACCCTTATACTCGTACTTTCAATCTGACACAGATATTCTAGTATAAATAAGCTATTATTCTACACTCAATAAACAGTATCTTTTTGGCTAATTTCAATCTACTATTGTATTTCTGTACACTGACAAATCATGGAAGTCTGGATTATTTCGTTAATCTGCAAAGTATTGTTTAATGAAACTTGTAAAACAAACTGAAGCTGGTTTTATAGAAATTTTGAACAAAGTACGATTGTGCCAGTTTGATGAATCGGTGATCAAGTACATCAACAGTAGAGCGGTGCAAAAAAGTGATATTCCAAACCGATCGTTGAGACTTTACACTACTCGTCAGAGAGTCAATACTGCTAATTCAAAAGACTTTGATGCCATGTCAGGAGAAGCCGTATTTTTTCTTGCTCATGATACATAAAATGGAGGATCCAAAAGTTCGGCTATTCGTGCTCTAAATGAAACGAGACTACTACAAGAATTGAAGCTTAAAATTGATATGCCTGTAATGTTAATTCAAAACTTGCAGGTCTCTAGCGGCTGGGTCAATGGTACCATTGCTCAAGTCAAGGAGATTGAAGAGGAAAATGTTCTTCTTTCTAAAGAGGGACCCGATGGTGACGAAATGACTTTATGGGTGCAGAGGATTTTAAGAAGTGTACCAGGAACTAGCTATCTTAGATCGCAATTTCCAAGAGTGCCTGCTTTTGCCTCTACCATTCATAAAGCTCAAAGTGCCACTATCAACCCTGTAGCAATATATTTAGATGATATGATGTCTCATGGTCAGCTTTATGTAGCAATGTCTCGTGTACGAAAGAGCGAAAATCTGTTTTTCTTGGGATCCGAATTGCCTTTACGAATCAAGCGCAAGTATGGTTTAAACTTGGATGCTATTGACATAGTAGAATATGCTGAAAAACGTCAAAAGAAAAATCTTGAAAAAGATGATTAGAGTATCAAAACGATCCGCACTCAAGAAGATGCATAAGAGCGAAACTCCCAGAACAAGAACAATACTCCACAAAGACTTAAGTTTTCAGAATAAAATAGAATGTATCATGACAAAACAAAAAAAAAGAGTGTAGTTTGAGCTTGAGTTTTGAACAGGATTTAACAAAAAAGTTTCGATCTGATTCGGCAACATGGTGAACAAAAATGCTCCATGGCTTATTTCTGAGCTCAAATAGCAGTGTGTGCATAGCGGGCTGATTGGATAAAAACCTTCAGATGGATGGATTGTTTATTATATATGCAGTTATTTATTAAATTGCCAGCATCTTTCCTTTAGTTATTAGTACTTCTTTTTTATCTGACGTTATGCCTTTCATCCTGTTCAGCTTTTGCCTTTTTTTATTGAGCCATTTGAGATGATTGCCTACTACTGCGCCATCAAAATTACAAAAATTCTGCCATAGTTGGTCTTCTTTCTCAAAATAACAATGCTTTTAATTTATTTGGCTTACTTGATTGCTCTTCCATTCAATTTTGTCGTTCTACTTTCTGTATTCTGACCCAAACTACTGTCTCTTGTTCCACGGACCCTAACGTCAGGCTTTCAGTTGTGCCGCTTGATCATCTACTTCGTTCATATCCGCTTTAAGTACTTGCTTAAACTCTGAACATGCATCTTTTGGTTTATATATGTAACTTAAATAGATGACTAATTGACATATACTGGTTTCTAACTCTTATCATTATAGTTTTGCTTGTGTCACTACATACATAATCCGTTAAACTATGTATCCTTCATGTAAACTCCAATTTTTGGCAAACCTGGGACCATCTTGCTCATGTATTCCATGTATTTGATTCTCGAGTCATGTATGTCTTTCAGCATTGTTTCTAACTCCCAGATAGTGCTTACTGCCTTCTTTTGCTATCGCTCTTTTCTAAACTATACTTATGGGTACCTCCACTCACCTCTTGTCATCACCTCTTTTTTGTTTTCCTTTATCTTTGTTCCTATATCTTGCTTACTTATTCAGCCAGTGATGCTTTTCACAATGTTGAGAGGTGCCTTATATGATATCTACTATGCCTTTCTACCTGGCTACGTCAAGCACAAAAGGATTGCTACAAAAATGGATGTCTGGGTTATTAATGACGTTAAAGAAGTGTCCATATATAGAATTGATTCGTTTTAATTTAATAAAAATAATGCCATTTCATTCGCAAATCAAACCCAATGGATGAGTAACGTATGAAAAGTAAAGAAGCTTGATTCGCTCATATTACAAAATCTACCCAATTAAAGCGCATAACACATGAAAATAAAGAAATACTACTTGCTAAGAACTGCTTATTCATAAAAACTATCCTTATTTATTTGTGCTGCCTGTCAAATACAATCAAAAACATTGGATCTTAATCAGGCGGCGATACCTGGGTCAGCTGACAATTTTTGTATATACATACTGAAAAATGCTTGTAATTACAAAAAAAAAGCTTTGTATGAAGCAAAATACAAACACCTAATCTGTTTGTTAATACAAATAAACTTATTTGTCTATACAAATTCATTGCGCCGCCGTGCATGCTTGCAATGAGTTTGTTCCAATCTTCTGGTTGAAATTCATCCCAAACCCTTTGCAAGCATGCCTTATACTCCTCCGCTTTTCTGAAGCGCCTACCTCCAGCTCGAAGGGCCTGCACACGCCTTTTCATCTTCATCCATAAATTTTTGATGGGATTTAAATCAGGCGATTGTGCAGGCCATGGCAAGACTCGCATGTTCCTCTGAGCCTTCCAATCTTTTGCAGCTCTGCATCTATGGATTGGAGCGCCATCTTCCATTAGGATAAGATCTTGCTCCGTTCCATAGAATCTTAGGAGCTGGCCTTCGTATATGCCTGACACCACAGCGCAGAGGAGTTCTAAAAAACCCAGCATTTGAGTCTAGGATAAAATAAGTGAGTTTAGACTCACTTTGCTTTTAGAGGTTGGCTATACAGAGAGAATAAATGATGAAAGGGAAGGTTTTTTTTGGTGAAGTCTGATATAAAGGGTAATGGGAGGTTAATTTTCGAGTTTGAAGCTGATCCGAGGAGATGAGTTGATCTCGGTTTTTTTTCACATGTCAAAGGCCATAAAATAAGTAAAAAGACTAAGAAAAATAATTTATGGGAAAGAGACTTGGCTGAAAAGGGAAAAAAAATAGCAGTAAAAATGAAGAGATAATAAGATGGGGGGGATCGATTTCAGATTTTATGCAGAAAATATGTACAAAAATGGTAATTGGGGGATAGGCCAAATGAGGTGAAACAATCTGTACAAAAAAATAGAGAGTATGGAAGCAAATTTATTTAAAAGGTAAAGAAGAAGTAAAAGGAAGGCATTTTCTTGAGATTAACTCAGATATTTCCTAAAGAAAAGGTGGCAGGCTGAAAGAGAAGAAAAAGAAGCATAGGCCATTAAATTTATATAGCCAAAAGTTAGGGAGCCAATTTTTAATTTTTTGTGCAATCATAACAAGGTGTGGAAAGCTAAAGAAGTGTATAAAAAGGTAGTAAAATAAAATAATAAGGTTGAGAGAAGGTGTTTGCTATTCATAATTTTAATTTCTAAGATAGTGGTACAAGAAAGTTACGATCGTGACTGAATGTCGATCTTGGGATCTCTCATCACCATCACTGAAGCAACATGAGCACATGGAGAAGGACTTCATGTTGCTGTAAGTGTCCCTAGGCAAATAATATTCGGTAAAATAAATAACAGACATTTTAGCAGCTAAATAAATAAATAAAAACTGTCATCCTCTCTATATAAAGTGAGATTATATAGGATGGACTAAGGCAAGTTGCCATTTATGGGTATAAGTTAAGCATAAATATGGTGGAAAAGTCTGATACCACCTAATATTTATTATTCCCGCATTTAGTTGTAAGATAAAATTTGCAGGAAAAAAAAATAAATTTTTTTACAAGCTAATGACAATTTTTTTTCCTCGCTTTAATTTCAAGCACCAGGCTTGCGTGTTTTTTTTTCATTATCTGTCTTCTAAATCACAGTAACTGCATTTCAAATTTTGCTAAAGAAAATGATTGTCCTTCTGAATGCTTTTATTCCATGCCTTCTTCGTAATTCGCTTTTTTTTTTGGTTCAATGCAGATAAACAGAAACGGAGTAATATTCTGGATAATTCATTGATTTGCTTTGAAAGCTTACTTTAGGTGATTCGCCTCTTTAAAAAACAAGGATTAGGCGAATAGAAGAACTCAGCTGTACCTTTTTTTCAAAAAGATAAAATTCAAGGGTAAGAATTTCTTTCTTCTCTTTACTATTAAAATCCAAACAAAATGCTCAGAAACAGATTTACCGCTACTCCCGAACAACTCGCTGCAAAGCCTGATTTGAGAGAGCTTTTGGACAAGGTCGACAATGTTTACCAAGAGTACTTGGCAAACCACCTCGAAGAAAAGTCTAAAGATGTTGGTCTTTTGATTGCCGGAAAGGTGGCAAAGGGTTGGATTCCTACCCTCAAGACTCTCTTTGCTCCCGTGAAGACGCCCAGGGGAAGAAGTCCCTGGAACCAGTTGGTCAGCAAGCGGTTCAAGGGTGGCCAAAAGATGAGCCAAGGGGACATGGCACAGCTCAGCCAGGAGTACAAAGAATTGAAGTCGGGTCAAACACCTGGCTTTGATGAGCTTGTACAGACTGCTCAAGTCTCAAATATCAGGGCTTCAACCTCGGACCATAACGCCGATCGTGAAACCTTTCACCGTCATATGGCCAAGGTTAAGTCCTTGTTTGAGTACTTGAAGCGGGACTGCAATGCTCACATTGCCATGGTGTATGCCACCGACAGAGCTGGCCAATTCGATGATTTCGGCTTCTATGCTAATAGCAGTAAGTATTGCAGAAAGATCTTACGAATTTATAATAACGGTTATTTTTCTATCATTCAAGGCAAAGGCAAGCTCCTGGAGGAAGAGGTCAACACTGGTCTGGGCGACCAACATGTAGAAGCCGTCTTCTACAAGATGGTGGTCCGCAAGGGCCTAAACCCCGACGACCTCGTGCCTGGTATGTAAAGCAGGCGATATGTTATTAAGCATCTAATTCTTTTTCTTATTTTTTAGAGGTAGAGGTTGACAATGACCCCGTTGACCTTGCAGCCATCGCTTTAGAAAAGCTTCAAGTCCGTTCTTTTGAAGACATTGAAGTAAGCGATGGTTGCAAGGGGAAAACAAAAAAGCGGGGTGTCCTGGAGGAATATATCAAAAAGTCGGTGAAAGCCCTGTTGGGTAAGTACATATCAGCAAGAAATGAGTCAATGTTAACATCCTTTGTAGAGTGTCACTACAACAAGAAACTCCCCCAGGTCAACTGGTTGGAGTTTATTGACCCCAACAGGGCCCAGTACTTGGAACCTTGACCCCGAGTGGAAGGTGATCTGGTTGGGGGCAGATACAAACTTCAAAAGCTTCCCCTTCCAGATCTAAAGGAGTTAGCGATCAGCCTATTCAAAGGTCAGATCAGAGTTGTTAATCGCTCTCGCCTTCCACTCGAACAACAATAAACAGTCCTGTTTTTTAAAACTCAATTGTAATTTATTTTACGCCCCATGTCTTAATTTTTATTTTTGTTTTTCTTTCCGATTTATGAACAAAATTTAGAGTCTATACAGTCTGTGATGTAAGTTCTTGCCTTTTGTGCTGTTGTTCTCTCTCAATTTCTCTACGAAATAGCGCTTTTGCTTGCCTATGTTTTCTATCGAACGTAGGTAGGTTTGTGTTATCAATAAGCCAGAAGTCATCTCGTAAGAATGCTGCAAAGTTTAGTCCCTTTTGCTGTTGTCCTTGCCGCCACGCTGCAGTCTCTCTGCTACCAGGTATGTATTTGCTACTCTATACGATTGACCCCTTGTTGAATGACACTGTCGTTGTCGCGCACGCCTACAAATTAGTGTAGTTTGTTACGAGACACGATTGGTTTGTACTTCTATTGAAGATTGTTTGAAATATTATAAGCCTCTTTTAAAATAAAAATGTTTAAACTTTTTCTATATATTTTGTTATTGTTTTAATATGATTTTACAGCTTCAAAACTGACATAAGCTCATGACACTATCTTGTTTATTAAAAACAAAGAACCAAGTTTTCATGAAAAAAAAACTGCTTAAGAAAGTCCAGTGATACTAGCTTATAAGTGAAATATTGTTTGATAAGAGTTTTATTATTGTGTTCAGAAAATTTGCTATTCTATTGAAGCAAAGGCAACGTTTGATTGTGACGAGTCAACTGTTCGTGCTGATAACTGCTTGAAGGGCAAGGAAATATATACAGACGTGAAAGCTACTTTCTGAACGAGATGAGCCGTGGAGAGTTCTTGCTAAACAGTGATGCAAGGAAAAAGCAAAAGGAATGCATCTGATGAAACTGCCTGTGATTACCAACAAGTAGAGACGTAGCAAGGAGCGCACTTCTTCAAAATAAACTCCTTTAAAGATGGTGGTTTGTGTTAGGCTTATGTTAGCACATATACAACATCTCCAGAAAAACAGCGAAATGAGGTGGCGTAAAGACAAGGATAAAAAGAATAAAAAAAATACTACAAGGGTAAATTAGACAAAAAATATGAGTCATAGCAATTCAAAGTAATAAAAAAATTTTATTTCAAGTACAGATAATTATGTTTTTGGCTTAGTAGGTGATAAATTATTAGCCGGTTATGGTTGTAAGTATTCAAAAGTAACACTTCTACTCTTAAAAAGACGTTGTCGAGTTGCTCGCTTTAAGTGTATTCCATGCTCTAAACCTGGCAGAAACTTTGTGCTAAATTACGCAACAAATAGTCCATTCTGTGATGTCAAGTTTTCAATATGCTTTAAACAAGTCTCCTGGGTTTGTTATGTTGGCAGGAATTTCACAAGACATATTTCTTTGAGCTATTCAGTGTTAGCTTGTTGAGTTACTGTGGTGATTACACCATATTGAATATAATAATATACTAGAACAATAACTTAAATAAGAAGACAATCACTTGTACCAAAATACAACACATAATTAGACATGGGAAATCGACTCATGCAAATAATCAGACTCAAGCAGTATAACTTAAAAGAAGTACTTAAATGCTTACTCATAATAAAAAGGTGGGGAAATTACACAAAGCCCAAATCAAAGTTTACCAAATTTAAAGTCCGAATCCAACTGTATTCAGGAACGGTAAAAATACAGGACAATGGTAGAACACTGGAAGAAGACCTCAACCGTCATATAAAGATTATTTCCCTTATATTTTATGAGAATAAGGATTAGTAAAATCCATTCACATTCGAGTAGACACAGACTTTAGAAACTGTATAAAAACCACTGTATTATTTAGTTTAGAAACATTGTTCTACTTTTAAAGAATAAAAGGATTATCAAAGTACTTTCTGTTCCGTTGATTCTTTTATTCATAACCCACATTATTTACAGTTACATTACTGTTGCTGAAGTTTTTGAAAGCTACATGTACATAAGTCACATTTTGCAGCAATGGCTTCTTTAAACAAAAGGTTTATCAGTTACTAAGAAGTGTAGATATTCTAATATTTGAGTTTCGGAATGTGAATTTAGCCCTTTACATCTTGAATGAATAGCCATCAATGAAATGTAAAAACTACTACATATGAGTGAGCAAGTACAAGTATTCACATAAAAAAGTCGATGTATACCCTTTTCTGACAGCAATCTCGCATTGACAAAAAAAAAGACAGCTTTCTACCTTTTTTTTCGTTTAATTGAGTAAAAGGCATATTTTTTATACATATGCTTGAAAACGCAAGTTTTGAGATACTTGAGTGAGCTTTTCTCGAGTTAGTTGAAAGAAGATATTGTTTTGATGCCTTCCATTGATTCTAAGCACATTAGGGTTATTAGAAAGCTAGTTATCTCAAATTTAAAAGTTGGTTTTTCACCTCATATCATGATTAGAGACATTAATCATACAAAACATCTCAACAAGTTTACATAAAATGGTTTTTTTTTCATTTTTTCTCTTCGTTTTTTCTGCTTTTTGGTACAGTTAAACTAGAAGTAGAGACAGTTTATATGAACTAACTCTTGTCATTTGATAGCTATTTTTTGTAGAGTTATCGCATTTTATGCGTTCATGATTAGCATAATTTATTAACAGAAAAAGCTTTGAGAGTCATAAATAACTATTTTTTCCCTGCTATATTTCTGAATTGCTTACTTCTGAATAGAATTTTAAATAAACTGTACCATTCAGAAGTTGCTCATGATGAATAGTAGAATAATAAGTGCAAAGTGTTTTAGTTATTACAAATCATCTTAATTTCTATTTTACAAAAATTAAATTAATAAATGATTCAGGAACAGAAACAACCTTCTTTCTTTTCTTTTCTTTTTATAAAATCTTTATTCCAACTCATTCATATATTCGATTACCACTATGGCTAACAGTAAAAAAGCTTACAAGTTCCCCAAGAAATTCAAGATGCAAACTTACGAGGAAATGGTCGATGAATCTTACAGACGAGGAAAAGAAATAGCAGAAAATAGAAAAAAACGACAAAAAGAACAAGACCTTTGAGGCAAGAAAGAGAAAAGAAAGAAAGACAGAGAAAGAAGAAGGAAGAAGATAAGCGTCTGGCCAGACAGATGTCTTACACCATCAATCAATTTGATGGTGTAGACCAAAACCTGGATTATGGCCTGGACATGGATGATGGTGACAACCAATGGGTTGATGTAGAGCAGACAAAGAAAAATCAGGCTGCTCAAGTCAACAAGCAGTGGGTGGATGAGTCTGATCGACTCAAGAACTTACTTCTCAAGTCATTTGAGCTCAATGATGAGCCAGACTTATCCCAAGTCAAGGTTGACTTTGGGAGTTTTGAATGTTGCTGTCATGACCAAAGACATGCTGAGCTGACTTTTTATTTCTTGAATGGTATGTTATATTGGTCATTGATTTAATTGTGTTTTCTAAAACCTTTTTTCTGTAAATTTTTAGCAATTCAAAAGGTTGCTGTCAAGTACTGTCAGTGCCATCCTCTGATTGACCAGCTTCTGCTCAATCAATTGATGCCTGGAAGTCTTGTCACACCTAGAAGAGCATTCCACTTTGCAATGCTAGACTACCTGCACCTTCTTAAAATGAATGGTCAGGTTTCGAACCATTGCTTTGTGAACATTTCTAACCAGCACTATAGCAAGAAAGCTGTGTTGCCCAAGATAACTGAACAATTTTGTTTCCCTTGTACCCAAATTCATTATTGTTTAACAATATATCTATGTCCAGTACGCCCAAATGAAGAAAGACCTTCTCAATTCGGTGTACACCAAGTACAGACGTCTGGTTCGTTACGCCTAGGACCATGTCAAGCAAACCTATGCCTCTGACATTTCCGACAACTGCCTCGCTTGTGAGGTAACTACAGTGGCCCGCAAAACTGTTCAAAAAAACTTTTTTTTTAAAATAGTGGTATTCATTTCAAGGTCAACCAATCATTGTACAACCTGGTCATCATATAGTAAATTACTGAGGCTTTCTAACAAGGTATGACAAAAGGGGTTTTAAATGTGTTTGAATACCCGATCATAAGGTTCAAAGTAAAAAAAAATCTTTTTGAACAGTTTTGCGGGTCACTGTATCAAAAAACCAATAATCAGAACATAGAGTACTGATGCGAACCAAATATCATAGAATGCTGAGCGAAAACTGGTGACAATGAATGGAAACTTCCAAATGAAACGTAGAAGGGATGTTTCTCAAATTGAGCTCCCTGTGGATGGAATGTTTTCGCTCTCCATTGGTGAAAAGTCTTTGTGGGGAACAAGACAAGAAGTTGAAGATGCTGATGCAAACAATGCTGACGAAGAAGTTGATGTAAATTTTAGCTAATCGAATTCCTGTTAGTATTACATACTTATAGATTGAATAGTGTTTTGCTGAGTCTGTTGAAGACAGCTCATTCAAGACAAGCAACAACAACAACAGAAACAATTCGAACGGCAAATTTGACCAAAACGGTGTCTTCTCCCATTCATGCGCTCGACATGGCGTGCCCGAGCGCATGTACGACATCTATGGTGGTGAAGGGTATGTCAGTAACTCATCATTGACTATTAAATATTTAACATCCAATTTGCATAGCCACAAGTACGCCGTGGCCTGTGTTGGGCATATGCTCAAAACCAACCCAGAAAACACTAAGTATGGGTTGATGTACGATATCGCCTGTCTTGTACGAAAAGGCCTGGAGGTAAAAAATTACTTTATTTTAAGTAATCATATGCGTCAAAGGTTAACTTATTGATATTTAGAAAAATTTTCCTGTGTTGAGAGACAAAAACACCTGGTATGGAGTCACTGCATTTCATGCATACGCCCATACCATGGCTTGTCAAGTGAACTACGACCCGAAGTACATTCCTAACTTTGGGTGTACTGACGGCGAGGGCTGTGAGAGGTTCTGGTCCTACTTGGACGGTTTCGTGTCCATGACGCGGAGCATGTCCAGTAGAAACCGCCTCTTGGCAATCACAGACTCGGTAGAACACTTCACCTACCAAAAAATGCTCGAGTTGCGTAAGTTATTTATTATTGAACTTGTCATGTGCCTTTCTTCTCATCATCTGTTTGTAGCCGAGCAAATTTATAAAAAAAAGAAAAAACAAAAAAAATATCAAAATCTACCAAGAAAAAATCATCAAAAAAAACACTACCATTCAAGAAATTGAAGGGAAATGGCAGACCAACAAAACGTTGCTGTCATTGTCATTAAGTGTGTTGTATTCATTCAGTACGGATCAAGTATTTAGCCACTTATGAATCCACAACCATTCTCTAATTCGACTTCAGCTTGTTTCATTTGACATTCAATTCGGATAAACCTTCATTCAAGGTCAGGACTGACATCTTGCCAATAATTTACCAGTTACTGGGTTTAAGGTGCAGATGGCCAATCATTCTATTTTAGTAATTCTTCTTTACAAGACTGTCATCATTCATCTCTCATCCGATTCGTTGTTATTATCATAATCATCTACAAGCCTCTGGAAAAGTTTTACAATCTCAGTTGAAATATCATCTTCATGAAAAGTATAAATAGCACATCAATTTTGAAGTAAATAAAACATTATCCTTAGTCTGGTTAATTCCTTGGATTTACACTGACGTCCAAAAGTGTTCAAATGTTTTCACTTTTTAAGGCTTTTCGGAGTTTTCGGGGATAGAAACTCAACTTCATGAGATGACGTCGGCCAATGAAATGTAGAGAAAACTCTTTCCTTTCTAACGCAATTTGAATCACCGTATTTGGTTTTGTGTAACAAAAGTTACAGTGCTTCAAAGTCAGACAAAACATTTGAACACTTTTGGACAGGTATTAAAAAAACCACGATTTGGCCAAAACCGCAGTTTGACTTATAAATATCCCGTTTTTTTTGCGCTTTTCAGTATTCCACATCTCATACACACATTTTCATATCAAAGTAAGTTTATTTTATCATTTTTTGGTCAACCACATCAAGATGCGCTCTATTTCAAGTAAACAACGCAACGACGTCATTGCCTTGCTCCAAAACGGGAAATCATTCCGTCAAGTGGCTTCGGAGTGTAAATTGAGTCTGGGTACAATTCATACAATCTCAAAAACAGTTAATCCGGGCAAAAAAATTCAAAAAGCAGGTCGTCCCAAAAAGCTGACACCTACTGACACGCACTATTGTGTTCATCAAATGACCAGGGGTGGAGAAATATCCGTTGTAGACATCTGTAGAGCACTCAAACGTGATCACAGTGTCAGTGTGAGTCGCCAAACTGTTAGTCGGGCTTTGAATTCGCTTGGTCTTGCTGCTATAAAAAAGGAAAGCCGACCATTAATCACGAAAGTCAATGCAAAGAAGCGTCTTGCATGGTGTCGTGCTCATCGCGATTGGACTGAAGCAGACTGGGCACGTGTTATATTTACAGATGAAACAAAAATCAACCGGTTTAACTCTGACGGTCGCACATGGGCCTGGATTCGCGACAACGAGGTCATTCAACCTAGGCATGTTAAGCCGAGAGTAAAGCACGGAGGTGGTAGTATCATGCTTTGGAGTGCTGTCACTGCAGCAGGAGTAGGCTGGATGTGCAAGATCGATGGAAACATGGACAAGACCCTTTATCAGTCCATTTTGGAAGACGAACTGGAACAATCCATCGAGTTCATGTGCGAAGAACTGGGCTTAAACCGTTCTCAGGTCTGGTTCCAGCAGGATAACGATCCTAAGCATAAGGCCAAAAGCGTGATAAAATACCTCGAAAACCAGGATTATCAAGTCATGGAGTGGCCTCCTCAATCACCGGACCTAAATCCAATTGAAAATATGTGGTCCCTGTTGGAGCGCCGTCTTAATGAGTATCCAACTCCTCCAAGTGGCATGAATGAGCTTTATGAGAGGGTGCAAGAGGTTTGGTATAAGAAAATTACCATCCAAGACTGTCAAAATGTCATAAATAGCATGCCCAATCGTATAGAACAGTGTATAAAGGCAAAAGGCTATTGGACAAAGTACTAAAGTGGAGTTAATAAGGATCCTTTTCATTTTTAATACCTGTCCAAAAGTGTTCAAATGTTTTGTCTGACTTTGAAGCACTGTAACTTTTGTTACACAAAACCAAATACGGTGATTCAAATTGCGTTAGAAAGGAAAGAGTTTTCTCTACATTTCATTGGCCGACGTCATCTCATGAAGTTGAGTTTCTATCCCCGAAAACTCCGAAAAGCCGTAAAAAGTGAAAACATTTGAACACTTCTTGACGTCAGTGTATTTCATTGTGATTTATTGGATTATAACAAAGTGAACGATACTTTAAATTGTTGTATAAAGAAACCAAAAAAAAAACATATTGAAAAAAGAAGAATACCAATACCTGGTAAATCAAAAGAAAATGCAATACCTAAAAAAAATGTAAGTCAATAGTACATCAAAGCTTGTATCGATTATCTGATTTCGTTTTATAGAGAAAAACCTGACAAATTTGTCACAAAACATCAAAAAAAAATCCAAGGCTTCTTCAGCACTTTCCGCTTGACAGAAGTCGAAGTGGCATCTCCGTATGACCACTTGTTACAAAAAACTATTAACTCTGAAGTCACTGATTTCTTAATCATACTTGTCAAAAATTTTGTGTTTGCTCTCGCACTTAAAGAGAAGCAGCTCACCGGCAACGGTAAAATTGGTAAGTTCATTTGTCTTCATGCAGTTCAGTTCAATAACACCATTGATGGTAAATGTAGGTTCCAAGAAAGCCGCAAGGCTCATTCTTGCAATCAAAAACATCACTACCAATGCCAAAATGGTCATTGAGTTCCTCAATGAACATTTGTTAGAAAATTGTTGTAAGTTGATATGTAATGACTGGAAAAAGAAAAAGAAAACTAACTGTTATATGAATATATCTTTAGCTAAAGAAGAACAAAAAAACATTGTATTGATAGTCTGCAAGCAGCTATCAATAAATTCTTAAAGCAAGAGGCTTTGATGTTGTCCGAAGATGTTTTGGACTGGCATGTTATAGAACGGTCCTAATCTCTTGATTATCTTATATTTAAATATCCCTTTAACCTCCACAAGAGGTGTTCACCCAATGTATTACGAATCTCCTAATTAGGAATCCTCAACTATTATCCCTGTAGCAATTAGACGTGTATTATAAATCCTTCTTCTCTCTCTGAAGTTTTAATAAAGCTACTAACAGTCTC
>JAIWNE010000080.1:0-147724 GCA_025331445.1 Blakeslea trispora | reverse complement strand
CAGCGCTTTCTTCTTCCGACTGCCTTCTTTACCAATCAAATGAAGCCGAGGCTCCTTTTTAGGTTCCTCAGGCTTCAGTTGCTTTTGAGGCTTGATAGGCTTTGGTTGCCTTTCCTGAGGACTCTCTCGTTGTAGGCCTAGCAATTGAGCCCTTTGCTGTAAAATAGATTCCCAATGAGCTGTAGAGTGGACAAAGATGACAGTGGATTGTCGCTGTATAGTCATTTCAATAACAATAATAACTGAAAGCAGAAGAAGAAGCAAAAAAAATAAATACGTAGTACACCCACGTCTTTCCTGCTTATTTTCTTATTTGATATCTTTGAGTTTCCCTCAGTTATTGATATCAGCCAATCAACAGACACGAAATTATCATTGGTTTAAAGGTAAAAAACCTGGGTGAGAACATCCACTTTTTTTTTATCTTTATTGAATAAGAAAGGGGAGGGTATTCAATGCCTAGTAGGTTAATTCTGTGACAATGGTTAAATACGATTCAAGTCATTGTTTTCTCTCGTTATTTTACCTCGAAGTCTTGCTCTCAAAGTATCTAATTCTGGTATAGGGCGATTAAAATGATACTATTGGGGGATTGTTAATGGTTATTCTTTTGGCGATAAAAGGATAATTACATTCAACTGAGAAGAGACTCTTGGCACTACATTATCTAAAATAAATGAAGCATTGATAGAAGCAATCATTTTCTATTGGCTAAAGCATAAGTAACACAACCTCTCTTTAGCTTAAAAAAGGAGCACTTGCCTGATCTTTAGGTAATTCTTTTCGATGAGATTCAGCAACCATTAAACGAAGATAGTGCTCAGTTAGCTGACATACACTGTTGACCACTGTAGAATAGAGCTGTTTCCCCCAATTGAGTTTAGTAACAGATCTAATCTATTGCGCGCATTCATTACCTGTAATTTGGCCAACAGACAGATATCATTGGCAAATTTGACTAATAGATTATAGAAATTGACCACACTGGAAGTCACTTTGACATCCGTACCTAAGCCTTGACCAGAGACCACATTGAAGTTATCATTTTCAACAAACTTGCCAATCTTTTCGACATTTCGCTTCTCATAAGAAATCACAGTTTCCTTGATATTCTCCAAAAACAAATCTTCCAATAAAAACTTGAGATCCAATCCTACTTTTCGAAGCTTTTGTTTTTTTTATTAGCAAAATAATGATTGGATGTTTTATGACTTACCATAGAGCAATGTTCTAGAGTAGACTTAAAACAGTCTGCAATCACTTGGCAACTAAGGTTGCTTTGACCAAATACTTGTCGCTTATAGATATCAGCATACGTTTCGGTCTGTTCTCGTACCCAAGTAACAAATCCTGTAGATAGAATTGAGTATATTGCTTATTTTATAAAAGCACGCATTTACCTGAAGCCATGTCATTTTGCTTAAACGAGTCTCGGTACCATTCACACGTATTTCGGATCAATGTAAATACCACTAATGCTAGTTCACTAATATACGTTGTAATATCACCCTCAAATACCAACTGTCTAATTCTCTTTTTGATGATCAAAGTACGTGTACTCAAGAACACTTGACGAGCCTATAGAAGCATAAGAGAAGGCACTGGAAGAGTAACACATTACCTTTTCACTTTTGTCTAGACGTAATAGCCAATTCACATAACGTTGAAATTGAATTTTGGTCAATAGTGTATTGCTTAGATCTCGGCTGATAATTTGGCTGAGAATATCGGTGTAATGCTCAATATGGCTTCGAGCTTCTTTTATCACAGGTAAAGTACTGGATGATCCAATCACAATATGACGAGCTCCAAAATAAAGGTAGAGTGAATATTGCATTCGATAGACAGACACAATAGTCAATTACCTTACCATTTTCTAGATAAACAACGCCTTTCTCAAATTGTCGAAGTGCAATCAAAACCTCTAACTGATCAGCTAATTCTACAAGGTACTTTTCTTTTTCATGATGAAGACTGGCAGGAGGCATAGTCTGTAACAATGTGCGTTAGTAGTGATTCATACAGAGATGGGTTGGCGTCTCACCTTGCGTACATCTATCAAGAGTCATATAGTGAGAAACTGTCATTTGCTATCCACATCTTGATACTTACCTAGAGAAGAAGAAGGTCTATGACTGCTATCATCATCATGATGATCATCCACTAATCTTCTATAGGCATGAAGAAGGCCCATCTTATCTTCCACTCGTTCTGATCGATAGATAAAAGTATCGGGGTATACAACCACTCGTAAAGCATTCGTCAGGTCTACATCGAAATCATACGTCAGCTCATACCACTATTTGTTTCTCTCTCCTAATAACAATAAAATCTTTACCTGAAGAATCCTTGATATCAGTGATTGAAAGATCATCTAAACTCCAACATTTGTCTGCTACAAGTTTATGACCCCTTTTACGAGCCAACAAAAGACAGTCATTGAGTAGAAAGAGATGAACTGCCTGTCTCTGTTGAAGTGTTCTCGTGTTCACCTCAAAGAAATTAACACATTCTCGTACAATTCGACGGTTCTGTGCCTGAGGAATAAATCGTTGTGCTCCTTCAATACTCTCCCATAAGGCTGTAATCTGAGCATGATGGATGCTCTTTAAATCGCTCGGCATTAATTCACTCCGTTTCCGTTGAGAGGCAAAGATGGACTCACCACCTGCTGAGGTAACAGGGTAATCAGAAGAGTGTGTGGCAGCCAAGAAGCTCTCCCAAATCGATTTCAATTCATTCAGATATTCTTTTACACTCAGGACATCGGCATCCAAGTTGGAAATCTCTTTTGAAATCGATACAAACTCAGTATAGTTTCGATAGACATTACGTTGAAGATCGCCGCCTACGAGATGTTTGGCATCTGTTAGAGATTTGTAAAAGCTACGAATGCCTTCTTCGTTGGTGTCGCCTAATGTGCGTCTAACAACTTTTTTTTGAAAAAAAAAAAAATGAATAGCCATGGTCAAATAGTCATGCATCAACATTACATTCTTCTGGCTGCAAATTTTCATCAGCAAAACGATGTAAATCAACTGTGATGGGTGCTGAAGGTGCTGTTGTCCTTAGTGTACTCGTAGTTGAGTTAGAGGGATGTGTTGTATAAGCTTTAGGAACATAGTTGGTAGACAAGGGTGAAGATACGTTGTGGTTTGTGTTCTTGTTCTTGTCCTTTCGCTTAAAGTGCTCAGAACTAACAAACCCTTTCTTTCGTAAACTGCCTACAGACTTCATAACTCGAAAAATAAAGAGATAAAAGTAATATGCGCGGACACTCAATCTCGCATAGAAGCCTTAATTTTTCTTGTGCGTGCATCAACTTCGTTTTCCAAGACCGCAAGTTTATGCTTGCCATTCACAATGTATCTGTTTGCTTTTATTCTTAATTGTTATTACTGCAAAATAGCGTCCTTCTGATGTTAAACATCCTTCTGTTTGCCTTGTCTATATCCTTACTTGGTACTTACAATGGAAGGCAACTGAGTAAGCTAGTAAATACCTAAAGGAAAACGACACGAGATCTAAAGAACAACTTGCAAAAAAAAAAGTCATCGCCAGTTGTCGGCAAATAATTAGGGTTCTCCCTTACAGTATAACGCGTATCATAATGAGCCGTACTTTCTATCTTCCTCTCTTTCTCTCGCGTCGAATTCTTTTCTTTCTTACTCAGCCTCTAGCCATTGAAAAGCGCTGGGTCCATAAGGTCATCCAGGAGAACTGGAAGGGTGTCTGGATTACACCTCATGCCCAGACTACAGCTGAAGCAGAGAAGCAGGCAGCCGATCTGGATCGAGTCATTCTCTATATGCATGGTGGAGGGTTTTCATTAGGCTATTCCATTATGTATATGCCCTTCTTTCAAAAGTTGATACAATCACTCTCTACTCAATTTGGAATATCCACGGCCGTCTTGTCTGTTGAATATAGCCTTAGTCCTGAGCAAAGATGGCCTACTGCTTGTAATGAATGTGTTGATGCTTATCGCTACCTTGTACATGACATGGGAATCAGTCCATCCAAGATTGTTCTGATAGGGGATAGTGCAGGAGGAAACCTTGCACTCACCACATTGCTCAGTATTCGAGATTTGAAAAGACAGCGTCAAGAGAAGAAGGGAAAGGATGCGCCCCCTTTACCTTTGCCTCACAAAGTAGCTCTGTTATCTCCCTGGGTAGATCTGTCACTGCGTCAGTATCCAGTAAGATATGATACTATAGTGCCTGAATTGATCGGTATCTATGTTCAAAACTATCTACCCAACACTTCAGAGATCTCCTTGAAACACCCCTTGATTTCACCTACCTATGCTTCACTTGATCAGCTTGAGAACACACAATGGTTTGTTTGTTATGGCCAGAATGAAATATTGGGTCCTAGTATTGAATCGTTTGTGGATAAAATCAAAGAGCACAACTACGATGTAACTATAGTCGAATGTAAAGGAGAGGGACATGTGTCTTTTGTGCATGATGTGATGTCTTCTTCATCCATGGCCTCTGAACGAGACACTCGCTTATTGATCCAATGGATCGGTAGTTTTTGAGATCACTGAAGCTGTAAAATAAACATTGTCATGCCAACCAAATGACACTGTTACGGAATTTCCGAATTGTCTGGAGTTGCTGTCTTTTTTCTTTTCTTTTTTTTTTTTAAAGCTGACAATATAATTAAAGATGTCTGTTTCGATAAACAAATCAAAGATTACTTTGGCAAAAGTTGATTCTCGCATATCAGTCGAAACTGTACAACAAAGGTTTACTTTCAACCGCATTGAATCTCTTATCCTATCTTTTTGCCTTTGGATAAAAGATTTGGTTGAACAAGTTAAATCCTTCTTGATTGGCCAATCAAAAAGTTCATTTCCTTTTTTGTAAAACTTGAATTTCAAGCGGGCAAACTCATTGTGTACGCGTACACCTAAAGTAAGTGATATACACGCACACACGCACACACACACACTATCATCCATCCATCCATTGACCCACTTCTTTTTTTTCCCATCTTTATATTAAATTAACAATATGGCTGATACCGAAGAAAAGAAGATTGTTGAACAAGTAAAGATGACTTCCTTCTCCCCTCTTCTTTCTCTTTTTTTCCCTTATTTGCAGCAAAATAGCTTACCCTTTTTCTTTTTTTTATTGCAACAATAGCAAGAAGAAGAAGTCGAATCTCCCGATGTTCACTTTGAACCTATTGTCAAGTTGAACGAAGTTGAAGTCAAGACAAACGAAGAAGAAGAGGAAGTCTTGTTCAAGATGTAGTGTGTAACTAGTCTGATTGACATGGCCTTTGCATTGAAACTCATCTTTTTTTATTTTCTTTAGGCGCGCCAAGTTGTTCCGTTTCCAAAAGGACACCAAGGAATGGAAGGAACGTGGTACTGGTGATGTCAAGTTCTTGAAGCACAAGGAAAGCGGCAGAGTTCGTTTGTTGATGCGTCGTGACAAGACTCTCAAGGTCTGTGCTAACCACTTTGTTGACTCCACCATGAAGCTTGCTCCCAATGTCGGTTCTGACCGTTCTTGGGTCTGGACTGTAGCTGCTGATGTCTCTGACGGTCAACCTACTGCTGAAACCTTGGCTATCCGTTTCGCCAACTCTGAAAATGCTAACATCTTCAAGGACAAGTTCGAAGAAGTTCAAAAGGCTAACGAAGCTTTGGCCAAGAAGGATGAAAAGAAGGATGACGAAAAGAAGGAAGATGAAAAGAAGGAAGATGCTTAAAGGATAATGAATAAATCTCTTTTTACTTTATTATGACCATATTATGGGTGTGTGTATGTGTATATATATATTTGGAAAAGGAATAAGTAAAGTATGTGTGTGTAATTAAGAAGAAAGGAGGGAGGGAAGAAAGCTTTATTTTCTCCATTTGGAGAAGATCTTGACAATAGCTGTCTTGACCACATTGGCAGCCTTATCGTTTTCCTTTTTACTGAGACCGGTTGTCACAGAAATCTTGATGCTAGGACGAGGACAGTGCAATTCTTGCTCATAAACATATTTGGCTCGAGTGATCAAGACACCTTGGTAAGCACATTCATCCACCACTTCTTGTAATAGACGTTCTTCAGCTTCACGAGACACTTGGTCTTCGTTGTCTTGAGTGTGTGTCTGAAGATAACTATCCTTGATACGAATATGGAAGAAAGGGGAGAGGCTTTGGTCAGTAGGGTCTAATGTGATATAAGGATCAAGAGATTTATGAGACAGTATCTGTCGGAAAGAAGAGACACGCTCAGCCAATTCCTTCAACAAGTTGGGTTGTTGTTCAATAATACGGAAGGCTTCGGAGGCAGAAACAGCAAGCATAGCAGGCATGGAAGCAGAGAAACAATAAGCACTACCTGAAAGACGTTGATGATCAATGACTTCAATACTACCAGCACAGAAACCACCAGAGCCACAGAGAGCATTGGCCAATGAACCCACAATCATATCAATTTCCTTAGCCTAACCCATTCTCATCAGTCATTTCTGTTTTCATCTTTAGACAAGCACTTACATCAATGTTGTACAAATCTGTCAAACCAGCACCTTTACGGCCAAGAACACCAATGGACTGAGATTCATCCAGAATAAGACGGTATTTAAACTTTTTTTTCAATTCAACCTAAGGATTTGAGGAGGTTTATATCGAGTAACAAGATACATTTCATTCTTCTATTACCAACTTATCCAAAGGAGCAATGTCACCAAAATTAGCAAAGAGACCTTCTGTCACAATAAAGCGACGAGTCAAACGTTTTCTGTGCTATTAAACAGAACATGTTTAAAAAAGGAGAGGAAAAGCTTTTATCTGATCACTGCTTACCACAGTATGTTCTCTATCGATTTCCTTTAAAACGCGCTCCAAATCTTCCATATCATTATGCTTGAATGTTCTAATGATAGAACGAGAGATTTGAACACCTTTTTGAACAGCAAAGCAGACACCATCATCTCTATTGAAACCATCAATCTTCTGTCAAATACTGCCTCTCTCTTTTCCCCTCTTCACTTACACAACAAGATAATCCCCACGCTTAGAAAAGGCAGGAATGACTGAAGAAATAGTAGAGAAACCTTGAGCATAGATAATGGCATCATCTGTACCCAAGAAACGAGCAATATCACGTTCCAAATCCATATGGACATCGATTGTACCATAAAAGCCTGGAGGGCCACAGGAACCAACACCATAATTTCTTAGGGTCTCAACGGCCTTTTGACGGATTTGATCCGAGGCAACCAAATTAAGATAGTTGGAGGTAGCTAAATTCATCAAGGGCTTAGTATGACCAGCCACTTTAGCCTTGGCAGATTGAGGACCGACAATAGTAGGTACTTTTTCGAGATTAAAACGATCATAAGCAGAGAGTTTAGGTGCTAAAGGCTCAGGTTGCCATTCTTCAACAAGGTCATCGATTTCCTGTAGATGAGTGGTTAGAATAATGACTTCCTGCCCCTCTTTAAATATAAAATATTATGTACCTTGTCAGTCAATACAACATTATTATCATTTGGCTTGTATTTTTTAGAAAGCATATATTTAATAGCAAAAAAGACAAGGAACAATTCTAAAGCAATACGGAAGGGGTCATTTTGATAAGCATTCTTGATATAAGAAATGGCCAAATGAGAGCCAGGAATAGCTGTAATAAGCTCATAAACAGAGTTCACTGTAGAGTTTATAAACAGCGCATTCTCATGAGCAAGAGGATCTGTTGACTCCATGATGAAAAGCTTATTGCAAAAAAAGAAAAAGAAAAAAGTCAGCCCCAAGCCAAACAAGCGAAAGAGATTGTTCCAAAAATAATCCAAATTGCGCATTTGACAAACTCAGATTGCAACCAATTAAAAATAAATATACAATAGTCGCTCGATTTAAGAATTGTTTGATATAAGAGTGTCATCCTTCGACCTATATCGCTTTTAACACTAAAGCACCCTTCAATTTGAGAGTATATAGTATAAGAGTGCATCTCTCGGGGATATGAGCACTCTTAAATAAAGTAACTATAGTTGCACACTTGGACAAAAGAATACTCAGTAAGAAGTATCTTCTTTTTATTCAAATCAACAAAGAGATAAAATGTATTTTGATCTAGTTGGTAAAAACATCTAGTTTTGGGTGTCAGAATATCTGTTCTACTTGTAGCAGAGAGAGTTGTTTGCGCAAAGTAAGCAAGTAGTCAGCGTACAAAAGTAAAGAGCATACTTTACAGCATGGGTTTATATGCAATACAATCATCAAGGAAAGAAATGTCATGCTTTGTCCAATTGATACAATCTGACATAGTAACTTCTTTTTTTTTTGAGTAAAGCTATCATCTGCAGTCAAGCATTCTTTTTCTACGTCTGCCTTCAATCTAGAATAATCCAATTGGATTCAATAAAGAAGAGTAAGGTGGAAGAAAAAGAGGCTTTGAAATTGCTTCATGAACTTCTGACACTTTATGTATGACAGCATTACCTATGGAAATGCATCCGCCTATTGTCTGATGCTTATCTAGAGTGTCCGTTACACCTTCAATAAGCTCGATGAAATGCTCATTATGAATATCAACCTTGACAGTGGCAGCAACCCCTCAGAGGTACCAGTACTTCTTTTTCTCTTGCTGTTGAAGACATCCTTTCCTTGCGATGTTTTAGGTTTACACAATGTCAAGTCAGTAATGCCCTTCCCGCAAATTGCTCCAACAATAGTCATTGGTATGTCTCTATTGTTTGGAAGCTCAACTTTGGCAGGTTCACCTCTCGCTGACGCGCAAAAAAAATTAAAATACCGTACGCAAAATTTAGAAACCAGAAGCGTAAAAAAAAAATTTGGGTGCGCAAATGCAGTTCGAAAAAACCAATAGTGAATATAGCTTCATATACCTCTGTTACAGCATTCATTCATTCAAATATATAAATAAACACAAACATACGCATACATAAATCACAAATAGCTTATTTATGTTCAAGTTATATCTTATGCTTATAATATGGAGCCAGTAGAAAACAACACAAAGAAACCTAAAGTACCAAACTTGTTACAATCAGACAAGCCAATAGCTCCTGTAGGTGTCAGTACTGTAACCACCTCAGCTGAAATCACACCTTCCAAACTTCGCAGTGTACCCATTCCACAACCGCTGATATTGAAGCGTCGAGCCAGTCGTTCATCTATTTCTTCTACAGACGAAAAGACACCATTTGAACACGCTTCTCACGATCCCATATCACCCATTGACTATCGAAAGTTATCAGAGGGAGAATGTCCTAGTCCAGCAGGTATCGACTTTGCTGAACCTCATCGCTCGCCACCACCTCATTCTTCTTCGACATCATCTTCTTTCTCGCCCAGATATTCTAGTCCACCTGCAGGTAGTGGAGGCAAATATATGGTGCGTTCGAAGCGAGCCAGTTGGATTGATGGGTCTTCTTGTATCTACGACTCTTCAACACCCTCTACACCTTCAAACAAGCCAATTATACCTCCACTTGGCGTACCAAAGCAGCATAGCATTTCTACTGCAGTAACATCATCTTCACCTGTTATGGGTTCTCCTGTTGTGCCTGCAACAGTATCTCCTTTGATGTCCTCTTCTTTACCACAACATCCTCACGCCTCTGGTCAATCAGATGATAGCTCACATAAGACAGGTTCTTTGTTTAAATTGAGAGAGGATAGGCAATTGCAACAGCAACAGCAACAGCAACAGCAGCAACAGCAACAGCAACAGCAACAGCAGCAGCAACAACAACAACAACAGAATTATATACCACCTAAACGCGAGAACTCAATTGAAGCCGTTACACCTGTTTCTTCCATCATGGATAACTCTTATGTAGCATTGAAGCACCGAAAACTTTTTGAAGAGCTAGATGATATACCCAGCCATGATGAAAAGATACGACCTCATTCAATTCATGAAAGGAAAGGCTTGATGGCTGATACTAATTTACCACATGAAGAAGCGCATTCACCCCTTTCCTCACCTCGTAAGTGTACTTTACCTTTTATTGTTTCTTCTTTATTCATCCTATCATTTATCAGATCGTTCCAAAGCGCCTTCTTTACCAGCACCTATCGCTTCATCATCTTCAGGACCCAAATCAGCTTCTTCTTCACCTCTTATTGCCTATGCAACTACATCCACACCACATACGCCTTATCAAAGAGCTAGGCGCCGTTCTTCTATGTCTATGCTTCGAAATATTCCCAGTGCCGAACTTGCTCATATTGTCAGCGGCAACTCACCCAATCCTGTCTTAAAGACACCCGATCTGTCTGCCCAACATCCTTTGACGATGCAACCTGAAGAAGAATATGAATCTCATACAGATGGGTTGCCTGTCTATCAGAATTCGTTACATTCATTATTGAGAAAACAATTATCAAACAAGCGCACCAGTACAAGTAGCAGTAACAACAGTAGCAGTAGTAGCAGCCACAGTCTTACTCAGCAGCGGCCCTCTCGTCGATCTATAGTAGATGCTCGACCTTTAGAAGCCGATAAAGATGTAATCGAAATGAATTTGGATGCTGGACCCATTGACATCCATGATCAGCAGCAATCTTTCTCGATGGATGATCATTCTCAGCTGAATAACCCTGTATACCCAGCCATGCTGTTGAACGAGCCAGACGAAGTTAAGCCAGGTGATAAACAAGTAGAGCATAAACCTGCTTTAGTTCCATCCTTCTCTCCTCATTCTTTTAGTAGACCATCTGCGCCTGATATGAACGATCCTTGGCATCAATCTACTTCTCATCAAACAAGTCCTTTACAATACATGGACTATTTCAGCAATGAGCCTGTGCCTAGTATGGCTTCATGTAAGAAGGCGTAGAGTTTTTTTTTTCTGTTTCGTTGTAAAAGCAAATTTATCTGTTGAAAGGGATATTGCTTCATTTTTTATATACACATCATTGCTTATACTCCTTCTTTCTTTTTCTCTCTGAAATAGCTGCTAACGTACAGGGTCAACATCGTCAGCCAATCCCTACATCTTCTTCTTCATTTTATGACCATGATTACACCCGTTATGGTTCAGATGAAGATTATGCAAAGAAGTTGTTTATGTCTCGTTCGGCCAAAGTCAAACGATGGTGTAGTGTGCGAATGGGGGATCTTGAAGAGAAATTAGGCAGTCCTGTTAATCGTCGCCATCATCGACGTAGCAACAGTACAACAAGCATTAGCAGCGTACCTGCACACGAAAGTAGACGATACTCAGCAGCAGCCAATCTCTGTCGCTTCCCGCAAGACGATTCCAACATGCCCACTATCATGGTCACTACAGCTACAAGATCTACCAACAACACTGAGCAGGACACAGAAAATAACGAGATTGTCAACTTCATTCCTTGGGTAGACTGGCTTGAAGAATACAAGGTGATCAAGGCAAGAGAGATTCGAAGGCGATCCTCTGCCACTCAGAACGATAATGTAGATATACGCCATCACCCTCAGCCAGCTATTGGTACATCTGTTGTCAATCGAATGCTGACAAATTGGTGGAACAATGTAAAGACAGGAGCAGAGCATTATTCAAAATCGACAAGACACACTGATTATTTCAAGAGACCTTTGCAAGATAAATCAAAATCTGATTCGCAGTCAAACGAGCGTAAAACCTCTGATCCGCTTGTCCGTCAATCACATCAACCAATGAATCCACCACAACCACCTTTGCCATCGTCACAATCTACATCTTGTTTTCCTCCCCCTTCTATGTCGTCACTCTCTCATCAACTCCAGTACTCCCCTGCCCCTCCAGTACCTCTTCCATCTATGTCATCCTCATCTAGTTCGATACCTCAGCCATTAGCCTCGACCAGTACTGTGTTCCCTTCCGCCTCATCTTCTTTTTCACGAAGAAACACTGTCAATTTATCATTGGATCTTCATGATTTGCAACATCCATTAGAGGGCAAGATGCGACCATTGATAGGCGATCATTCACCTATGACAACAGCCAGCAACAATAGCAGCCGCCGTTATTCTTCGCGCGATGTTGTCCATATGGACACAGATAGTATGTCACCCATCTCATTACACAGTAGTGCTCAATCATCTGTACCTGATAGTCCATCCAGTATGGCTGCCACCAAAATCCATGTGCCTAAAAACCCAATTACACAAAAGAGTCTTGCTAAGCGTGTAGGCTATCAATTCTATAATAACGGCAATCGTATGGGCACATTTGGTCAACTCAGTCATATGGTTGGCCAATCTTCTGCCGACGGCAACGACCCGACAACCACACGCATCCAATACTCTATCAAATCAAGATTGGAGTTTGCAAAAGAAGCATGTAATGCAGAACTACGACAGATCATTGATGGGTTGAATGAGTATGTAGAGCGTGGATTACAGTACGTGGAAGATATGGATGAAATTCTTGAAGAGGGTATGCGATCAGTAGGCAGCTTAGATTCTGAGGAAGAAAGCGATCATGAGATGCATCCTCCGGTAGGAATGTTGGCTGCTGTTGCTAGTGGCAACGCCACTATTTCATCTGCTCCTAATCTAAGCTATCATGGACACCATCAACCTTCTCCTCTCTCTTCTGTCCTTCCTGCTAATACGCCACCTGCTCCCCCTCTTCCTTCCGTTCCTACTTCGTCAGCGTCCGATAGTTTCATGCATCAGTTACCTAGTGTAGTTGAGATGGATGAATCACCTTCTCCATCAAATGCCGATACCAATGCATCGCCTAACAGTTTGCCTCATAAGCGAAGTCTTTCATCTGCATTAGATGAACCCTTGGGTCCAGACGACACTCCTCTTTACGACCATACACCTAATCCTCCCTGTTTTCAAGGAGAGCAAGCAGACCCCGAGATATATCAGCCTCCTGCCAACAACATGATTGCCTTGATTTCTGAGGATTCTTACTTGCCTACGCCTTTTATATTGACATTGCAAGATCTTATATCTGTTGCACAGAATGTGATGGATACTTCTCTTGATGAAATAATTGAGACTAATGGAGCTTGTGCTGAAGCTGTAGCACGTATCCAAGCTATCGGTACTCAATGGGACATACATCCCGAATGGCCTTGTCGAGAATGGTATGTCCGATTACTTTTGGGCATTGCTGCTCTTAATCGTGTGGTTGAATGGTGGGCTGCTGAACGTGGTTTTTGGTCAACTGGTCCTCTTTTTTCAGTCCCTCCTAGTGATACTGAGAATGAAGATATGGAGTCTGTCAGTAATATTTCTCGTATGGAAGAAACAGATGATGAGCATATGTCAATAGATGAGACTGGGCCCGATACACGTCTACAAGTTTATGATCAACAGCAACAGCAGATGGACGAGCACTTGGGTAGCTTGCAGCTACAAGAAGAGGCTGAACGTAGTCAAAGTTCAACTATCATTGTTGAATTGAGCTTAGGCACCACTGTCGTTCAATATGTGAGCCCTGTTTGGTCAGATGTTGTTGGGTAAATATTATGGTTGTTTGTAATTGAGATTGTCTGTGCTTAATTTGATTTCTTTTTTTCTATTTTAGATCGGATCCTCAATCAGTTATAGGACAGAGTATCACTCAATTCTTATCTGCGGATGATGTTCAAGTATTTAGCGCAGCTACAGAAGAGCTTTTGGCAGATGATTCACATACAGTGGAAGTTCGCTTTAATGTAAAGGACAAAGAAAGCTCATCTATTGAGATGGAAGGAAAAGGTATGCTGATGTGTAATCGAGTCACTGGTGAACCGAGTCATACTATGTGGGTAATTAAGCCTGTTGTTTCCCGTCGCTGGTCGCTTGTGGATATGTCACTTACACCTCGCAATGAGAAAAAACCATCCTGGCTTAGCGGGCCTCACCCAACTGAAAGAACTCAACAATCAGAATCTACATTCCAAGCAGATGAACAACCAGAAGATTGGATGCATGGTATTGAGCAAGCACCTGGCCAGGAGCCGCATGATCAACGATGCATGATTCGTAGTCGATCCAAGTCTGAACCTACTATCCATACACCACCCTTCTTACCATCAATTCAATTGAGTAACGAAAATAATGATGAAGGAAGAGCTGACCAAATTCCAGCTTCACTGTCTGCCTTGATGTCGCTACCACCTGTGCTCTGTAGAGTGTGTGAAAGGCTAGTTGTGGCTGCTTTCTTTGAACAGCATTCTGAGCTCTGTGTCGAAATCCATCAAAGCGAGATGGATGTCAATGCATGTAACGACAGTCTGATTGAAGCCAAACACATAGTTCTGGAACGTATCGAGTTTGTAAAGCAAGAGATAGTAGAACTGAAGAACAGTCAGGAAAACCCAAAGGAGACATCTTCTGACGACCAATTGAAGCAAGAATGTGCAGAAGAAAGCGACAACGACTCCATCTTTGGAGATTGCCTACCTCTAGAAAAAGCTCCAGATCCACTAGATGTCAAGAATATAGAATTAGAACAGTACAAGGATTTGTTGGAGATTATTGATGTTGCTCTTAGTATTTCAATGCCTGGTAGTGCAACAGACAGCAACGAAGATGAGGAAGAAGGCAATCATCTGCAATCCCCCCGGTCCAAAGATAAGATTGTTCAAATTCTATATTGGAGACCACCTACTTCAGATGATCCCAACTTGACCAATTTGATCAAAGATGTAGAAGAGCTAGCCAGAGGAAAAGTAGATGCTGTTAATAGAATGCGCGATCGACTCGAATACAATGATAGAGAAAGGGCTGAATTCCAAAAGGCAACAAATCAGCAGCCCAATTGGACTGAGTTCATTCAAGAGACATCTGTTGATGATAAGAAATCAGATGATGAAACTAAGGAAGAGCCCGATACCCCCAAGCTGCCAGCTAAAGTAGAGGAACAGCCCAAGCCTTCGCGAAGAGGCTTTTTGAGCCGAATTAAATCATGGAGGCATCGTCACACTTCTGGTGTTGTAGGACGTTTATCTCGTAGAATCAAATCGATCACACCAGATTCTATAAGCACGCCTATTGTGGAAATGGAAACAATTGAGACACCTATGGGATCGCCTGGCTTACGACCAAAGATGGTACCAAGTCTGAAGCAAGGTGAGTCCAGTTCAGGTGGTACGCCAAGCAAATCGCCATCGTCTCCACTTCATGCACCTATTGTGTCTCGTCCAACTTTCCCTAGCATCAAAGATTTTGATATCATCAAGCCTATCAGTAAAGGTGCATTTGGCTCGGTATTTTTAGCAAAAAAGAGAACAACTGGTGATTATTATGCTATCAAGTTCCTCAAGAAGTCTGATATGATTGCCAAAAATCAAGTGACTAACGTTAAGGCAGAAAGAATGATTCTGATGTCTCAAACAGATAGTCCATTTGTTACCAAGCTGTATTATACTTTTCAATCAAAGGACTATCTTTACCTTGTGCTTGAATATTTGAATGGAGGTGACTGTTCAGCTTTGATCAAGGTTATTGGTAGTCTTCCTGAAGATTGGACTCGAAACTATCTTGCTGAAGTCACATTAGGGCTTGAATATTTACAAAGCAAGAATATTATTCATCGGTAATATACATGTTCCTTTCTTCCTTAACTTTGATAGAAACAAACGAAATCTAATGCCTTTTCTCAATTATTTTATTGCTCTCTAGTGACCTTAAACCAGATAATTTGCTGATAGATCAAAATGGTCATTTAAAGCTTACTGACTTTGGCCTTTCAAGAATAGGTTTCCTTGATCGTCGAGTACGTGATGAATTGACAACAGTATCTTATCATGATCGCGCACAACCTATTTCACCAGCACCTTCAAGATCAGGCACACCGCCTCAGTCACCGGCTGATCAGCCTCCAACACCTAATGGAGGAGCTTACCGTCACTCATATTTTAGTTTTCTGTTTGATCAAAATCGACAAAGAGTACCAAGCAGTGCTTCAAATGCTAGCATCAGTGAAGAACCCACATCGTCAGAGGCTCGAGCGCCTGACCACAATCATCGTCGACATCTGTCTTCTGCCATATCGGATCCATACACTTCCAATATCTCAAGCATAAACAAACCTGATCGAAAAGAAGAAAACACACCACGTCAAGCAGTAGGCACACCTGATTACTTGGCTCCTGAAAGTATTTTAGGTACAGGTCAAGATTCTATGGTTGATTGGTGGGCTCTTGGTGTTATTTGCTATGAATTTCTATACGGCATCCCACCGTTCCATGCGGATACTCCTGACAAAGTATTTGAAAACATTCTCTCCAGACGCATCGATTGGCATGAAGATGTAGTACAGATATCGCCTGAGGCTAGAGATTTCATGGAAAGATTAATGACTCTCGATCCTGAAAAACGGTTGGGCTATAACGGTGCTGAAGAAGTAAAACGCCATCCTTTCTTCAAGAGCATCAATTGGGATACACTGTTGACTGAAGCTCCCTCTTTTATTCCTCAGCCTGCTGATGCTGAAGATACAGACTACTTTGATTCACGCGGTGCTACTATGCAATTGGCTGCTGCTGAAGCAGAATGTCTTGATGAATCTGCAAAGGCTCAGGTTGAACGTGCTAAAGCTATTATTCGCGAACAGAATCCTGAGAGTGTCTCACCTGTTTCGGACAAAAAGCACAAGAACAAAGGCAGTAAACTAGCTAGTAAAAAGTCGGATCATTCACCTAATGAAGAAGGCGAAAATGATTCAGATACAACCGAATTTGGTACATTCACTTACAAAAACCTACCTGAGCTTGAAAAAGCCAATGAAGACATGATCAGAAAGATTCGACATGATAGCATTTCCGCCAATGTCTTGAGCGAGACTAATTCAAACAAATTCCTACAAAAGAAGACGTCCTCTAGGCCTAAAAGTGGTCTTGCTCAAGACATACCAGGCACACCTACCGGGAATACATTTACTCCATCCACATCATCTTCTATTTGCGTCACACCACTATCTATGTCACCCTCTGTGTCTTCCAAGCTAAATGTTGTGTCGCCACCTACTAACCGAAAGCCAAACGACTCATCCCTACCACACTTATCAAACAAGATACCGTCTACATCATCTTCAAAAGATAGTACACCTCATCGTAGCCGTTCTCTCTCGACACCATCTTTGGATCCTGTAAAAGCGGCAGCCGCTATTGCAGCTGTTGCTAACAGTAATACTGGCTATGACCATCAAGGATCCACTATATCCAATAGTTCAACACCACCTATACATCAGCATCACCGTCAGGACGATACCCACAAAATGCTTCTTACCTCACCTTTAGCCAAACCAGAACGCAAATCATCCATTGTTCACTTTCATTCAAGGCCATTTGATTCCAATAAGCCAAGGCCGTTTGCATGTTTAGTAGCAGATGATAATCCTATTAGCTGTAAGATTATTGAGACTATTCTTCAGATGCTACATTGTCGATGTGTTATCGTTCGGAATGGTGCTCAAGCCATTCGTTCTGCTATGAGTGATGTACATTACGATATTATTTTCATGGATATCAGAATGCCTATCAGTAAGTATTTTGAACAATTTGTTAAAGTGATTAGATCTGAGACTAATCTATTGACCTCTTTTACAGTTGATGGAGAGACAGCTGCAAGAATGATTAAATCAACAAACAATAACAACAGACAGACGCCAATCATTGCCGTAACAGCGTATGAACGTACAGTCCAACTAGCAGGCGCATTTGATGATATATTAAGCAAGCCAGTGACAAAGGATGTAATTCTGAGATGCTTAAATCAGTTTTGTCGATCTGTAACAGCTGAGAATCCTAATGAAGAATTTAATATGACAAAGAGTAATAGTGTTACACCTTCTATTTCTTCATTAAATCAATAAAAAAAAGCGGTTTCTTTTTTTACGGATTGTTGCAAAATTTAAAATAAGCTTTTATTTCTCGGCTTCTTTTGTTTCTCTTCCCTTTCTTGTTCAAATCAAAATAAATCAGTTTCTTATGGTCGACACTGTAAGCATGAAATACAAAGATTTGAGATTTTGGGGATCAATAAAGAAAAATGACCTATATTCTCTTTTTTATTTTGCAGTCGACCTCTCACGGAGTAGCTGGCTTTCTTACTCGAAGACACTCAACTGGTGATCATAATGGACACAGCCCTCTCATTCTTCCACCATATCCACCATCTGTGCCTGAGCAAATATGCAGAGAATTCACAGCCCCTGAAGGCACATATACCTTGGGTCATTCTATCTTTATTAGTTCTATGCACCCATTATATTCTGTCGGAACTACAGCCAGTCTGGTTTCGATAAAATACAAAGAGTCAGTAACAAACAGCCTACAGCGATACGAGCCACAGCCTGGTGCTCGAAACTTTCGTCGTATGTTCAGTCAAGGCAGCACTCCAACAGTCGATCTGGACGAAGATCAGCACAACCCACCTTCTCATACTTTGACCGAAAAAGAGGGGCCTATTTCTGTGTTACCAAATGGCCCTGAGCACAATGAACTCTCCCCTACTCCATCTTCTTCTACACTTTCATTTCTATCCAGAAATCATACACTTCATAGACACACAAGAGTGCCAAGAATCAGCATCACAAAGACACATTCCAGCTTTGTGCAGCAAATCATAACGAATGATCAGTTGGCAAAGATCCTAATGGCCCGTACAAGCGAGGACACAAACTTATTCTACAATTGTGGCACCAGCTTTATTTGGGTAGATGCAGCTGGGCATCCTAAGGTATGTACACATCGTAATTTTTTTTTTCTATTTAGAAAGAAATTTTGCTCATTATTGTGTTCATAGGAACCGTTGTCGCGTATGGTGTTTGCAAAGGCATGCCCAACATCGCATGATGTAAATCTTCTTACGCGTGGAGCAGACCATTTGGATATTATTATAGGATTCACTACAGGAGATATTGTTTGGTTTGATCCATTATGTAATAAATATGGTCGGATCAACAAAGGTGTAAGTTGGTTTCCTTTCTCTAAGTCAATAAGATTTAACTTCTTTGTTTGTTTGTACGTCAGGGCATAATGAACTCGACTTCAATTACCATGATCAAATGGCTACAAGGTCATGAAAACTTGTTTATGGCTGCATTTCAAAATGGGACAATCATGATATTTGATAAAGACAAGGAAGATGAGTTCTTTAGTGATGGACAGCCCAAGTCGTCCTATCAGCGCTCATTTGAACAATGCAAAGAAAAAGATTTGTATGCGCATTTATATATTGGCAGCCATAGTAAGACTAGTATGAACTCATAGCTCATTTCAACATTTCGCGGACAACACCAAACTAGATTCAAAGTATCTAAGCCTTTGCCAAAGGCATCTTTGAAGCATAATCCGGTTTCCTGTTGGAAGCTGTCAGACAAACCTCTTACAGCATTTGCCTTCTCACCCGATTGTCAGCATGTTGCTGTAGTTGGCTTGGATGGTTTACTTCGCATCATCAACTTTATACATGAAACGTAAGTCTTCTCTTAATTGTGTGTCAGTACAACTAACCAAAGCTTGACGAAACAGAATGCATGACGTGTTTGAATCGTATTATGGAGGATTGAATTGTGTTGCCTGGAGTCCAGATGGGAAATACATCATTGTGAGTAAAAAAAGAGGAAGTCACCTGATCCATTTTTCTTTTTTGTGTACACAGAATAATCAATTCAAACAATTAATAGACTGGTGGCCAAGATGATCTTGTTACTATCTGGGCATTTAGAGAACAGCGTATAATAGCCAGATGTCAAGGGCATAAATCTTGGGTAACCTTTGTTTATCTTGCATCTGTGAAATGGTTTGCTAACTTTGGCTCTGTCTTTTTTTTTAAATCAAAAAAAAACTATAAAGGTCTCGAATGTAGCTTTTGATCCATGGCGATGCGATGAAAAGGTCTATCGCTTTGCTAGTGTCGGAGAAGATGCTAAGCTAATTTTGTGGGATTTCTCGGTAGCCGCGTTACACAGACCGAAAACAGTACGTATCTATGATTTCTCAACAGGTCAAAAGAACAGCAATCTAACCAATAGATAGAAGGCAGGAAACAGATATAGAAACACATCAGTTTCATCAGCTACTATACCGCCTATATCAAACGTGTTGGCTTCACTAGGACAGAAAAAAGCTATCGTCCATTCTGCTCAATCAAAAAGCGATGTTGCTTATTTACAGCCTTCAATGATAGAAACAATTCATGGCGACCCATGTGTAGGCGTCTATTTTAGAGAGGACGTATTGATTACTACCGATAAGAGAGGACGAGTTCATACTTGGAGGCGGCCGACTTGACTATAACAAAGAAAAAAGGAGTCTATCTCTGAATATCTCATTTTTTCTGTTCTTATTAAAAGCTATTCTTGCTACAAAAAGAAGAAAAAAAACCATCAATCCAATTGTATTGTCAAAAATTGAACAGATCATAGAGTTTACGTATAGTTTTTTTTTTATGATAGCAAACAGGCTTTCCAATTCTGACTGTCTCTGACCAGGAGGTTGTGGAGATTGAAGTATAAGCTTACTTACAGCCCTAGACTGCTTTGGACTTGAATTGGCTTCTTTTCTGCTTAGTATCTACCTTTCTTACTATCAGCCAAACAAACAGTTAAAATGTGTTCAATGTTGCTTCACTCTTACAGTAACATAACATAAATGAAAGCCTAGCTCATAAAGATAGCCTCTACTGGCTTCAGTGACAAACCCTTTCCAGTTCATGTCTTACACAATCATACCAAAGAATAGAAGAGGATGAGAGTTCTTGAGTACAACTTGATTGAATTGCTTTATCCAGTTTTCATCGATTCTGGGAGATGCAACAGGAGGAGCAATATGTATAAAGTGTATCTTTCTATTAGTTACGATAGGTGACAAATTCAGGCCAAGTGAAATACAGCCAGTATAGTTCTCAGTGATTTCGCTTTTTCGCTTGTTGTAGCAATAAGAAATATTTGAATGATTAGTGATAGAAGAATAAACTGTTACTACAATGATCGCCATGACATTTAGGGTCCGACTCGATTTGTGCATAATAAATTGCATGATATTTACTCTCAGTTTAGGCATTAAAGCACAGATTGCAGCATGTTCGAATTGACAGTTCAGCTTGTCATTCTTATTGATTATGATGCATCCACAGAATCTATAGGCTCGTTACTATCAAGAGTATGTAAATAACTGCAGTTAAGAGATAAATCTGTGTTTACTAGGAAATCTAGCTTAATGTGTCTTGATCAGAATTCGAACAAGGCTCATTACATAACTAGTGGAACATGCTGGGTCTTTTTTTTTTGGGGGGGAATAAAATGCTTTTATGGTTACAGTGTATCTTGATGACAAACAACTCTTTAGGATGAAGTCATTCCTTTTCTTTTTTTTTTGTTTCGCTAAACAAACTCATGGAAGTAAAGCTGTTGTTTATTTTGATTAGTAAGTATAGGTTTTGGTTCCATCTGTAAAGGCTGTATGTGTAAGAATCATTATTGTTTAAAAAAGAAGAAATAATGCTATATAATTACAGAAATTAAAGGGTATGTTGTTGAGGAATATGTTATTGTTTCTCTACATCGGCTTGTTTAGATTGACTACTTTTTTTAAAAAAGTTGGGAATCCATGAGGATTTGTCTGGATCAGACTGCTTTTCTGAATTGATTTGCTTAGACTGGTTATCAGCCTTAAGAAAACGAGGTGGCCATGACAACTTTGATGTTCTCGAATCATCCAAATCAGAGGGCTTCTCGGAATGTGTTTGATTGTTTTGCTTATTTATCTGCTGTTTGCTATGTTTGTGAGGGTTTGTAGTACTGCTACCTTCACCACTGTTTTCACTATCATCTTCGCTACTAGAGTCTTCAGGATGCACAACTTCTTGAGTGTAATACTCATGTCGTGTAGGAGGAGGTGTAGGAAAGTATTTATAGTATGCATTCAACACAGCAAAGAGGGCATAAATCACCAGACTCAATCCGAGAACAACCATAAAGAATCGACCACCACCTGTAGTGGCTAGCTTGTTGACAGCAGCAGCCACCATATTCTTTTCTCCAGACTCATTGTCTTTTGCAAGAGAGTCCCAAAAGAAGCCAGACATCGTACCAAACAATGCAGCTCGTCCACCAAAGCCAATGCGCCCCAACAGATGAATGATGAAGGCCTCCCATTTTCTGGCGCCAGGTTCGCTTGTCTTTAAGTCTTGAATAAAGTTTCCAGTAACAGCATTGATTATCTGAGTAGTAAAGGCAATCAAGAAGGCAATGCCCAACAAGCCAATTCCCGCTCTACCAAGAGTAGAACCAGTCCAAGAGGCAGGAAATGTTTTACTTGAAGCACTGGCCTGTTGCTCTTCAGATGTCTGAAAGATCATTCTGATAACATAGTAAGCATAAGCAGTATAGACTAATCCACTAACAAAAGGTGATAGACGGTATCTGAAAAAGTTCTTTTTTTTGCTAAAGCTGGCATCACTCCCTTGCCCTGTGATAGCTTCCCACATTCTGAGATAATGATGATGAGTCAATGATAAAAAAAAAGTTGAGCGAAATCATTACCTCCATATGATGTATAACACCAAGCCTACAGCCATCACAATCAGAATAGTTCTGCCAATCGTGGGGATTCCTCCAAGTAATAAAAATGCTCCCTAATGTCATCATTAATACGCATTGAACTTTTTCTTGTGTTTCTAGGAGAGAATTTACTTGAGGAGATTCATTTTGAGAACTTCCGTTTGGTGTCCAAGCACCCGTAACGTTGCTGATTGTCAATACGCCAATACAGCCATAGACAACACCTTTAGCAATAAAGCCCACTCTGCCTATCCACTTGACATAATTCTCATGCTTTTTTCGAACACCACCTTGATAAAAATGCAATTCACTGTCCGATGAATGATTGTCTGTAAGCTGGGGTGGAGCTGAAATGGCAGATCGATCTGCTTTTGCCGAGGTCAATTGAGGACTGTTGGATGGCTTTCCATGCACAGATTTTGACATTTTACTCTTAAAAAAGCTTCTGTCATTTGCTGGCTGATTTGTCAATGCATTTTCTTCGTCATGTGACCTTTTTCTTTTTGAAAAAAGTCCTTCAAACATAGGGATATAATTGATTTTAAAAAAAAAAAAGGTATAGGAGGAGGGGTTAAAGAGAGAAACAAAAGGAGTTGAAAACAACGAATTCGGTTCCTTTTTGAATTATAAGCTTCCCAATTAAAGTATCTTGATTTCATCAGCATGACGTAAATAATGTCCCGTTTTGGAAAATTGATCAGCGTAGAACTCTCTGGTATTTTGTGTTTCCTTTGGCTAGCTTTCTTTTTTCTTTTTTTCTTTTTTAAATCATTTCTGCTAAAAAGCACCTTGTCTGATATTTATTTTAAAGAAATTTGATGGGTGAAAATAGCATGCACTTGGTCAACCTTTACAATCTGCTTTAAACCTTTAGCAAGACAACTTTAAACCTGTACAGTCAGAACCAAAAAAAAATCAAATCGTTTATTCATTCAATCCATCAAAATCTGCTACTGTTAAACAGCCATATACAATACACTATTTCAAAAGCCGTAAAATAACAGCAAATCTTATACAGCGAATCTCTCTTCTTTAACAAACGTAAATAATGAAGTCTATTCGTCACCTATTTCTCGTGCAGAAAAGAGTATTAAACGGAACAAGCAAAATCGGAAAGTATGTTTTCCTAGGAATTCAAGTGTTCCAAAAAGTGAAAAAACTTGCTTATTTGGTATTTGCACTTTCTAGCTTAACCTAAATGCCTATGTGTTACCAACGATGCTGTCATAAGTCTATGTAATCTAGCCTGGTTGTATGGCGTCAGATACCTTGATTTGAATGCCCAAAAAAAAAAAGAGAGAAAAGCAGCTAAACATCTGAGAATAACTTGTTTTATGGCTCGATCTGATAACTTTTTAGGTCATTTAAATGATCGATTTAAAGCCCTTTAATCTATCTAATCATACTATGAATTTTAGACCCTGAAAAATTAGGCTATTTCATTCTTAATTAGAGGTTTGAAGACTTGGGTGATAAGGTATTGGACAGTTCTACAAAGAATCTATAGCAGTAAAGGACATTGAATTTCTAGTTCAACAGCTCATCTTGTTTAAAGAGTATTCATTTGGCTTTTCTTTTTATCCTGCCTTGAATTGGTGACATACTTGGCTGTTGTATACTAACAAGTCATATCCCACACTGAGAGAGAGAAAAAGGTATAAAGTTGTCATCTGAAATCACTCGCTTACTGCTATTGTCTGCTACTGTCCGCTTAACACACACTCTCTACTGTCTAAAAGAATGCTTATAGATGATCAAAATCCTTATTACTGCTTACTCTAAAAAAACATATAAATTCATTTTGTATCATTCATTTTATCAAATGCATACAATGTATTCACTAAACAAAACTATTAAGATAAACAGATATACCATAATCTCATATATAAGCCTCTCTGCCTTGATACATAGTGCTTTCTTTTTGTCTCTCTCTCTCTCTCTCTCTCTCTCTCTCTTTATTCTTTATATCCCCTTACAAATCATCACCATACAGCTATATAGTCATAAATTCGGATTCTTTTATGCAGTGAATATTTCAGCCTGACAATATTTATCATTTGATTGTTCTGGTAGTTGATTGATTGGTTGATTAACACACAAAAATAAGCATCAACATCTTCTACAAACTGTTTTCTGTCGGTGCTCCAATCTAATGCTTTAAATCAACTTCAGCTAATGTTCTAGAAATAGAGCGTCTAAAGAGACTCTCTTTTGTTATAGCAAGCCAGCTCTATATGATTGTAGGACTCAATCAAAAGTAATCCGAACCAAACAAACAAAAAACTGTCCGGTCTGAGAGAGAGAGAGAGAGAGAACTGTGGATCAAAATCAAATGAGATCTTGCTTGGACCGCATAAATTCAATCCGATAAAGTTTTGCTTTAGTCTTGATTTTGATTGGCTTAAATCATGCTTACTAAACCTTGAAAGTTTATGACGCGAAAATAATCTTGTCTCCCATGAAAGATGAAGTTATAAATAAGCATTTGTTTTTTTTTGTGCTCTTTTTTTTTTTCTTCTTTTTTTACTTATTGATTAAATTCTAACTTTAAATAAAATGGTTAACGCTATTGCTGTTCTCAAGGGTGCCGATATCTCTGGTGTTGTCAAGTTCTCTCAAGCTTCCGAAGATGCTCCCGTCGTTGTTGATGCTTCTTTCACTGGTTTGAAGCCCGGCAAGCACGGTTTCCATATTCACGAATTCGGTGACAACACTAACGGTAAAATAAAATACATAAAAGGCATCCATAGATACTCATGGTTATTTTAGGTTGTATCTCTGCTGGTCCTCACTACAACCCTCACGGTAAGACTCACGGTGCTCCCGAAGCCGAAGTCCGTCATGCTGGTGATTTGGGTAACATCACTGCCAACGCCTCTGGTGAAGCTACCTTGAAGGTTGAAGACTCTCAATTGAAGTTGATCGGTCCTTTGTCTATCATCGGGTAAGTGACAGCAGCTTTGTAATTCATGCACACTTTATCTCATATCTATCAAAAAGTCGTACTGTCATTGTTCACGCTGATGAAGATGATCTTGGTCTTGGTGGTCACGAACTCTCTGCCACTACTGGTAATGCTGGTGACCGTTTGGCTTGTGGTGTTATTGGTGGTAAGTTTCTATTTTCATTTGTTTATTTCTCGGAAAAAAAAAAGATCAATTGACTGATGACGTTCCTCTGCCCTTGTAGTTACCAAATAAGTCCAACCGTTATTATTTTTTTTTGTGTGTGAAAAACAAAATCGATTTTTTATTTTTTATTAAAGAAGCCTTATTTATCTGTACTATCAATTTGCTTTTTGAATGATGAACTTCACTAGTTTCTATTGATGTTGAAGAGATTCAGGAGAAGATCCAGCTTCGAGTTCGCGTACTATGTCAAGTAAAACTGCCTCTGTTGCTGCTTGTGTCGAGAGCTGAGCTAAATCGTGTAGCAATAGATCCTTTTGAGGTATAGTTAAAAATTGATAATGTTTGAGTAAATAGAGATACACCTGGTTTGGTAGATGAGGGTTGTTTAGTAAGCTATAGAAAAACTGGTGTAGTGCATCCAACAGATGAGTTCGCGATGGAATGTCAAGGCTTGTTTTTGCTTGAGCTGATCGAAGCAGATCTTCACAAACGTCTTCTTCGAGTACTGCAAGTTCAGTTTCGAGATAAACACACCAGTCTGTGCATTCCCGGATAAACTCAGGTGTCCATGAAGCGACTTTGTTTGATGTGCATTGATTGAGAAGTGTAGTATAGTTGACTATAGTATCTATAAGCGGACTCATACATACACTCTTTCTGGAAATTATTCATTCACAGAAAAGAAAAGACGGCTGTCCAAAACTTGGTTTCAATATACTTTTTTTCTTTTTCTGCAAATAAAATACTTGAGAGATACACACATAGTGTAGAACAGAATAAAAACACCATTTTGTGGGATTTGTAGTCTCTTGAAGCTAGTATCAGCCTATGTAGAGATTTCTAGACACTCTTTTCCTTTTGCACCTTGTCAAAATATTATTTTTTTTGGCTTATGATATCCATAATTATACATACTTTGGATGTCTTGCTTTTAGAAATTGAAATGTAGTTTTTTTTTTTTTTAATTGTATATGTATATATTACAGTGTAGCTTTTGAAAGAAAAAAAGGAGGAGAGGGGGGGGTCTAAGTAGATTGTATGAATACAAAAAGAAAGGAGAGAGAGAGGAGGGGGAAAAGGACTTTCCCTATTTTTTTTACCATATATACATGATCAATAACGTTCATCTAATACACGAAGCTGCACAAATGTCTTGAGTGCCTTTTCATAGACACCCAAGAAAATACTGCCACCAATTGAGATCCACATCATACGAGGACCAATACCTGAAAACAAGGCACGAGGACCTTCTTCGGCAGCAATACGCTTCATAGTAGAAATAATGCCATCATAATGCTTGGTTGTTTGATGTTTTGTAGAAAGCATGATACGTGTTTTGCAGACATCTAAGGGTGTAGTAGCACCTGCAGCAATAGCACCTGCCAAGGATCCCATCAATGCAGCTTCATAAGGTTCTGTAGGGCGACCTTGCATGGTAGCATAGGAACGCTTGAAGTATTCATACAAAGGGAACTGAATACAAGTAAATGGAATTTCTCGAGCCACAGTTGACAGGAATCCCCGATACATACCCAAGATACCTTCTGTACGGAACACATGCGAAACAGCAGCAGATGTCTTTGTAAATTGCTTTGTCTGCATACGTTGCTTAATTACTTCGGTAGGAACTCGTACTGTACAGGCTACTGTTTCACCACAGGAAGCAGCAGCCATATGAATCAAGGGTGCATATTGTGGGTTGTCTACAGTAGCACCTAGTAATCGTTTAGTGGCTTCATATGTAACAAAAAACAAAGAAGCTAAAAAGAGAGAGAGAGAGAGAGATAGGGTTATTAGGTTTTTTTTTTTAAAAAACAAGTCATTATGCTGTCTTTACCACCAGGAGCACTTCCAATAACAGCTGTCAAAAGACCAGAATAAATACCACGGAAACCACCTGAAGCAATGAAGCCATGTTGAGATTGAAGTCGAGTTTTGATAGTGTCTAAATCAAACAAGAATACTCGTGAGTCATATGAAAGCTGTCAACTATTGCTCTATAGTCACCTAAAGGAAAGAGTGCGGTATCAACAGCAGTACCAGCACAAGCACCAGCAACCAAGGCTTGCTTAAGATTGCTTTGTTGGTTTGGGTTAGACATGTTTTGTTGTGCAAATGTGGTTGTGTTGCTATGCGGTTAGATCTCTTTCTATTTTTTTTTATGTGATTGTGGATATATCAAACAACACACACACGCACAAAAAAACTACGACTAGTCTTTTGTAGGAAAAAAAAATGAAAAAGTGAGTTGCGCTTTCTCAACTTAAAAAAACACGCCAAATTATCAGATTTTTTTTTAAACAATAAAAATCTACATTTAGATTAAAGTGAATGGAGAACATTTGTAGTATTGTCTTTCTGTGTTTTGACTTGCTTCCATGTCAATAGCCTACTAGCAGAACAGTGTATCATTTTGGGCCATTCTCTTTCAAAGATTGGACTTGACCAATCATGTTTCGGACAGGACTGAAACAAATGTCTTGAGCCAAAAACTATACAGGTAAATAAGACTTGAAAGGCTAATGATGGTCTTTTTGTTGTCAACTAGAAAAGTAAAAAGCAGAAACGGATGTGCTTTTCTACAGTCAGGAATTCTATTAGAAGGCTTTTACTATTCTATGCAGTTGGATGTTTCTAAAAAGAAGGAAATGCCCATCATGTCTCCATTAGGAATGAGTCAAATCCATATATCAAAACCATCATTCACTTTGATAGGAATTTACATATTTCAAGAATTTTTTTCTGGATTTGGTATATGAAATAAACAAGCTATCACACAATGGTTGCTCAACTCAAGGGTGTCAGATCAAGTGGATAAAACTTTCCAAAGCTGGACAATGTATTTAATTGCTAAAACCCTTAGAGAGGTATTCTAAATGAGAACTGCTTTATTTTTAAAGAAAGGCTCACTTTATGAAGGGAGCTAATGAGAAAAACAAAGGGTTTTCTTTACCGTTATTGTGCGATGTTTAAAGAGCCATGTCTTGAAAGACAAGAGTGTCTAAATAGAATGGTAAAATTGAGTATTTTCTTTAATGTAGAAAGGTTCTACTAAACAAGAATCAAATATGATGAGAACTCTAGATCAATCGGTGCTGGAGCCAGTATTTCAATACTAAACTTGTAGTGGTAGATGAATGTGGCCAACATACTTTGTTACTTTTACCGTTAAATGTATAATAAAGAGGAAGTATCTCTCTAAAATCGAATTGACGTTTCAATGTTCATGTCTATAGTTCACCAACTACATTGGCTCAGATGATGTCATGGTGCACCTTTGATTCTTCAGACATGTTACTCTTTATTTAAAGTCAAAGTCTCTGTGTATATCACTTTCTGTTATATTAAAAATGCTATCGTTAGAAAAATGTACCTTTACATTCCTGTTACTCTCTGCATGATTTTCTTTGCGCAGCGATCCGTCTCAAATTTAGTTGAATACTTAAAACAACACTCTATATTTCAATTGTTGTAGCTCTCTAGATTCCTAACCATCAAGTGTTACATTGTCTGATGTCTGGTTGGCTTCTTTTTGTCTCTTTTGTTCTTCACAGAGATACTAAGGATACACCTCTGAAATCTCTACCCCCCGTGTTGCATTCTGTGCAACCTGAGCACTTGGGTGATGAGAAAGGTTCGAGCAACAATCAATGTATTATCTCTTGTTTCTTTGTATAGAGTTATAGTTCTCTTTTTTTTTTGCTCTCTTTGCTGGTTGTTTGTTCTCTTTGACTTGATTTTAAAATTAACCCTTTTAAAGATAAGTGATCTCTATAATGAGAATACGATAAATACTAGACAACTACTTGCTTGCAATCCAATTTCAATAATGCTCAAAGAGAAAAGAGGGGAATTACACGAGATGGATTGGGTCTATGTTCTTTGTTACTATTAGTATATCAACTAAACCAAGTATATCTCCAATTAATTCTATAAGCAATCCTTTTCTTTTTCGAGCAGGCGATAATTTTCATTTTTAAACATTTACGTATTCAAGTCACTTGATTAGTTGGATGTTGATCAGTGTTTGAATTGATCTTTTTAGAGAAGAATAGAGAAAGAGAGAATAGAAGAGCTTGAGATTGGGATCATCAAAATGCTAAAAGAGTTTCTCTCTGGCTCAATAGAATCAGATCTCTAGGAAAATAATAGACCGATTGATTGAAGCATGAAAGACAAAGATCAGGCTATTGTTGACTTGATTGTGTAACTTTTCACTGATAAAATAGGTCATTCAATCTAACATCAATCAAGATGTTTATATATGCCAAAGGTATCTTGAATGACACTGAGTTTTAAAGGTTGAAAATCGGGCGAGTATCAAGTCATGGTCAATGCATTAGGTCTTTTCTATCAACACTTTGACTCAAAACTACAAATTTACATAACTCAAGAGCCCTTGTTGTACTGCACAACTTCAAGTTTCTTTTTTTAGAGAAAAAAAAAGTGTGTGCGCACAGTCCCTATGCTTCAAGTAGGCCATTTTAATCTTCTTTTTCTTCCCAGTGCAAAGTCTATTTCTGGAAATGATGTATGAAAAGTGCTGATTGGAAGTTCGCCAAACCGCCGTTTAGATTTATAGAGCCGCTGTCTGACACCGTCAACGCCTGTGTCCATCGTTGCTTTTCCCCCAACTGAGCAAGATGTGTGAGAGTATGGTCGGGAACAATAAAAAACCTTAATTTCCAATTATATTCTGTTCACCCACTTTTTTCTCCTATATTCTTTTTTCTTCTACTCCACAAAAAAAAAATCTAATATATTTCAAGATAATTACAGCCTATACTATTAACCCATGATGTGGATAGAAAACAATACTTTTGGTAAATTTCTATATGAAAGGAGTTTGTCTTATCACATATGCACTAACATCAACACACAAACAGCCGAGACTCATTTAGGATGCAAAGAACAACTTAGTCTTGCTCCACCAATCGATCGTTTTTCAGAGGATGATGATCTTACAGAGACAGATACCGACAGAACCTTAAGCACTATCACAGACCTTTGCTTATCGCAATTTGATTCATGTCTCCATCTAAACGACGTAGAAGAAGATGCATTACAGTTTGAGAGATCAATGCAGGATTCAAATAATGGCAAGATTTCACACTGTCAAAATACCTATTTCATGGACGGTGGAAATCGTTTTATTTCGGTATGATCTCACCCTTCCCTCCTCCTTTACTATTTCTCTCAGCTCATTGGACCAAAAGATCTAATTAATTTGAAAAAAAAAAATCTGTCTAGTTGCCTATGCTGGGTAATGCATATACAAGAGCAGCTTCTCATATTTCAAGAGTGTTTGAAGAATGGCTTCAGAACAAACTCTATCATCAAAATGCGATGGATGATCTATTTGAGAGATTACCCATTCTGGAAGATTCGGTGGAATTATTAGCAGAAGATGTTATCAACAGACTAAAGTCTCGCAATTCGGTCAGAGGCCTGATCGGACTTTCTCGTATCTTGGTCAAAATCCGCACTGGTCATGTATACACATATCACCCGTTAGAGAATGGCCAACCACTGATAACAGCCGATATGGAAGATTTTTTTCAGCAGTTCCCTCTGTTTGTCGAAACAAGTATCTATACAATGTCAAGAGAGTCAAACCAGTCTGCCGATGATGTCCAAGTTCTTTTGACAATTGAGAACATCACTATTAACCCTGCTAATCCTTATCGTATTAAACAAGACATTTCATTGATCGCTTAGCAATTCAGCATATCATTTTCTCCTTCCTTTTGTTTGTATTTTGCTTATAAGTTTGTTAATAGATGTACTGCTAGTTTATTTGTTCACTCAAATATATATATTATAAAAAAGACATACTGTAGAGTTACCCTTTTTTTTTCTAGATATGCTATCTTTATTCAGAACTAGAATCAGAATCAGTTCCATATGCTGTTAATGATGCTACTATAGAGTCACTTTCACTTGACTTTGTCTTTTTTGTTGCTTTAGTAATCATACTATCCACTCTTTTCGAGACATCAAGTGTCGGCTGTTCTTTCTGTCTTGAGAACGGATTGGAGCTGTAAAATGGATCTGTTTTTAGCCTTGTATGGACTTTTGCTATATGGCTGAGATGATGAACTGTGTTTTTGCTTTTCTTCCCTTGAAATAAGGGTGAAACAGCTGTCTTTAATCGTTCTTTATCAAGTTGCTTAGTCGAAGCATAACTTATTGATTTGGCTTCCACTTCATCATGCAGCGTTGGCGGTAGTAATTCAATCTGCAAGGAATGCTTGTCTCGTACTTTTTCTGTTTCTTCTCTTGCAATCCTATCCCTCTTCTTCTCTTCTCTAAACTGCTTTCGTAGCTGTTGTGACCGAGCATAAGGATCTGCCCATTGAGATGTATTCAGCCGTTGAAGCTGGGTCAAATGAGGTGTTGCTTCGGTTATCGTCTTTTTGTCAGCAATACCATGTTCCAATCGATACATTGGGTCATTTTCGAGACGTTCCTTAATCTCGGGCTCTAATGTTTGTTTAGAACAGAGGGCAAGTATGTACACGAATTGAATCCTTCTACCTTGAAGCTTGATTACTTCTGTATCCTCTGCATCCCACTCTTCCATTTTCTTTCTTGCTCCGCTCACAACTACATATTGTGTATTCTATTGTCTGTGTTGACTATCTTGACATTTTCCCTATTTCTAAACTATTTACCTTTGGGTCTGTATGAATTTCAATCCAATTGCTGCACAAGTGACAGCGCATTCTGAACTGAAGAATAGGTGTGCTGTAGTAGTTTCCAATCTTCTTCTTTTCGGCATTGTAACGAACACCTAGTGAATTGAAACAGTTTAACTGTTATCCTGCACCCTTTTTTTTCGGCTAAAGTAAAGTGAAAATACCTTGACCAATATGATTGTCACAGCCTGTGCACCATATATTGAAGGGTAACTCAAATCTAGTTGTCGATTCAACTGGATTAGCAAATAACAACAAAAGCGATCTTATCGTCATTCTTTGCACTTACCTTACGATTAGAATACCTTGATCTAGTTTTCTTGCTCTATCACCCAAGGCATGTTTGCCATAATGTGTGTTGATGGAGCCCTATAGTTTTGCTGGTAATCCATTTGCCTTTTCTCATCTGCCTGAATGAGGTATACCTTTTCTGGTGTCCAATCTGGAGGATAATACTTGTTGAAAGGTTGCATAGTTTAGCGTAAGAATAAAAGAAAATTGTTTTTTTTTATTTCCAGCTAGAGAGTCTTTTGAGACTCTTTGTTTACCTGAGTGAATATTTGGGCAAAGGAATATACTTCAAGAGTAAGAATTGAAAAGGCATGTAGTAAGAGCATACAAACATTATTGTTGTTTCATTGAGTAAGCTTAGTAAAATGGTTACTTTGTATCAAAGTAAATAAATATGCATTTATATCAGCTCAGTGTTTCTGCAAGAAACGCTTTTGCCTAGTATGTTCAGCGTGTGAGCGACTTCTCAGGATTATATTGAAGACTCAATCAATCATACATTGTAAGCAAAGTAGCTACTGGTACATATATCACTAGAAGATCTATCAATGCTTAAAAGCTTTTATATTTTATGCAAGCCAGGAAGAAGCTCGCAAAGAAATCATGAATAGAGTGTTGTAAAAAAGTAATAGAATTAGAGAAGATAAAGTCGCAAGTCGATGAAGCCAAAAGTTCAGCACTCTTCATAAACATCAGTTTGTAATAAGATCGATGTGGGACTTTCCACTGCGAAACATAAAGCGACTGTTGGCTGTTCCGACTTTAGCATGCATAGTGTCAATATATTCAAACAATTTATACACAAAACACATATAAAAACGCTGTTAATACTAAAAGCTATATTTGGTTTTGATAATAAAGATGATCAAGTCAAGCTAGCAGAGCAGAAAAAGCGACGTTTGCTATTTTCATGAGCTTTTGTGCTTCAAGTGAATTTTCTCTAAATTTTTTATGTATGAAATGTTTCTAAAAAAATAACAAAATTCTCCATAAAAGCAGTGCCTTTTTTCTATTTGGATTGTAACTGCTATGGTATTAATTGAGCTAGTTGGTTGAGTTTACAACTAATTTGCGTTTTTTATTATTGTTGCTGACATTGTTGTTGTTGTTGTTGTTGTTGTTGTTGTTGTTGTTGTTGTTGTTGTTGTTGTTGTTGTTGTTGTTGTTGTTGTTGTTGTTGTTGTTGTTGTTGTTGACATTGCTTTCAATAATGAAATCAACAAATATTTTGATAGTACCCATAGCAAGCTATACCTGTCATCACGAAGCAACTTTCCTTCTCTTTTTTTTCCTATCTTTATATAAATACTTGCGCCTTTTTTCATCAAAGCTTTTTACATTCGATCACATCTGATTACCTTCGACCGCATTCAGTAACGAAATAATATGAAGTTCTCATCTGCCTTGATCTCTGCTACCTTGTTGGCCACTGCTGTCTTTGCCGCTCCTGAGCCTCAAGCCCCTGCCTCTGCCTCTGCCTCGGAAATGTCTGTTGCCTCTATGTCTGCTGTCTCTGAATTCGCCTCTGCCTCTGCCAGCGCTATGGACATTGTTCAACTCTTACAAAAGAGAGCTGACGATGATGAAGACGACAAGGAATGGGGTCACGATGATGAAAAGGAATGGGACCATGATGATCACCATGACGACCACCATGATGACAAGAGCAAAAACGATATTTATGTTGTTCTCGACCAATCCAGCGCTGAATCTGCCGTTTGTAGAATTGTCAACCAAAAGTATAAAGAAACTAATACTTTTGGCCAAGGTGGATTGAACGATCCCTTGAAAGGCTTAAGCTCTGGCTTTTTCTTTTATGGGGACTTAGTCGAAGAGACTGCTAAGTTGCTCTCAGGTATTGAATCAGTAACACCAATTGCAGGACGCCCATTCACACAAGTTTTGAACAACGCTATCTCCTCCACTGGAACTAGAACTCCTGCACAAGAATCCCAAGACAATTTGATTGTTGATTTTCTTCGTGTACTCTCTAACATCATTAAGCGTTGTGAGAAGAGCTATCATCACAAGCATATTTCCCATTAGTTCACTCGCTAAGTAAGTTACTTGCATCCAGGCTATCCATATCTCAGCGTGCTCTAACCTGCTCTTTGTCTACTCCTTTTTTTTTCTTTTGATAGTCACATAAAATCATAGATCTCGCTTGTGCTTGGAGCCTTTCCATTAGGAAGACGCTCATATGATTGTCTTTATTTATTACATATTTCTTAATTAATAAAAGAGGAATTTCAATCAAAAGTAAACACAAAAGAATCATTTTCAAATCAAACTGTGCCAAATGAGAGGTACATACTTTATGGCTAAAAGATGTTTTACAAAAGTTGGTGGACACTATTTGACGTAAAGTTATGAGAAATACTACAATTCGAATGAAACATGTTGGAAAGTTGCTAGATACACCACTCACTAAATACGATGATATACTACTTTTCTTTTAAGATACAGAGTATATCTACTCGTTGATCCAAAGTTTTAAAAAATAGAATGGCAAGCTCTGATGATTGTTTTTGAATCAAGGCAACCAAAGCCTGACTTCCTAATTCAGTAAAATGGTTACTCTGATATTTAATGTTGATTGAAAATGCATGAATAGAGACTATTCTACTGTACATGCGTAGCTCACTTCTTTTTTCTTCGTTGTTATAAATTTCTTTAGTCATCTAAAAAGCTAAAATAAAGCTACCTGAAAGAATATAATAATTTGAATACATGTACTACATCTCAAGATAAAATCATATCATTAGTCGAATCTAAAAAGCAAGAGGATATAGTTAGGTTTCTTTTATTGAAACATTCATTTTTGATGGCATTTTGGTTTTCTTTTGTCACAGTCTTGTGAGGAGGTAAATTTGCAAATATTGGTGGCAATAAAAACAAGACATTTCGGGAAGAGATTTCTGATTACAAACTACATAACAAAATATTTCTATTGGAGACATTCAACTTTCAGTTTGAATCAACATCTCAAAATATCTAGAAAAATTAACACACATAAAACGGACACGCTATACTTAAGCAAAGTGCTTTCATTAATACCAATAGTAAAAGGATATGTAGCTTCAACAAAGTGTGTGCGCTTTTTTTTTTTTGCTTGGCTTGTCTACCTTTGTTGCCCCCCATAGTATCAGAAAGCGCAAAGCAAGCATATCGGATAATCCTTTTATGTTTGAAAAGAAGATGAACATTCGCTTTCTTATATCCATAGCAACAACAATCAATACACTTCTATCAGAAAATAGCGATATACTAGTTTTGTGCTCGAAATCCCTTTATGCAACTAAACCTGCTCAGAGTAAAAACAAAAAAAGCAACACTCTTTTGAAATGTTGAAGTCAACAATACGATGAAAGGCAAACGACTAATAGGTAGATGCTGGATTAAAGTCCTTTAACAAAAGCAGGGAGAAACAATAGTCAAGTGTTTATTGTAATTTGTCAAATCACATCTGTTTGCAAAATCGCTTTCTTAATAGCTGAAATGTACAAAAAATTCCCTGTTTTTTTCGTATTGATGAAGTAAATACTTTATGGTTTACCAACGGAATTTAAAAGACACAATCGTTAGTGTATAGATGTCAAATGTATACAGTTATGCACAATTGATGCTTACTCTACATGAATGGATAATCGATTCTTCCATAAAGTTCGATTGCCTTTTTAAAAGTGTTGCGACATAGCAATCTCAAAAATCATTCGTCATTCTTTCCCTATAAGTTATGTGTTCTTTTGATTCAGCAATCTAGTCTTATTACTAGTATCCTTAAATAATTCAATGCTCAAACATAGCAACCTGTGATGAGAGGAAGATGACATGCTTGATTATCCCAAAATTTGCTTTCCATAGGCAAGCACCATCTGACATTTTTATTGTATGCTGAACATCAGCTTTGCAAAAGCTAGTCGTTTGTCGGAATAAAGTCCATTATACGTCATTCCTTTCTTTTCACAGTTGCTTTGTCATAAATCACTGATTGGCTAGTATTATAGCGTCTATGAGACAATCCACCATTGCACCTGCCTTTGTGAAACAACAAACTTTGATGGATATATAATAAATGCGTTGCCCTTCAAAAAGCTTCTTTCTTCAACTTTTACTTGTATTAATTCACTATGTCTAACCCTATCTTAACTACTTCTACTGGCTTGCCTGTCGACAACGATCAAACATCTATTACTGCAGGTGTTCATGGCCCTATCCTCATCTCTGATTTCCATTTAATTGATAAGCTCTCTCACTTTGATAGAGAGCGTATTCCTGAGCGAGTTGTTCATGCCAAGGGTGCTGGTGCTCATGGTGAATTCGGTAAGCACCTTGAATATAAGACCGAGTGTATGCATATTCTGACTAGCTTATAGTTGTTACACATGATGTATCTCACCTCACAAAGGCCAAGTTTTTGAATGGTATTGGTAAAAAGACTCCCATGTTTGCCCGTTTCTCAACAGTTGGTGGTGAAAAGGGTAGTGCAGACACTGCTCGTGATCCTCGAGGATTCTCCCTTAAATTCTATACTGAAGAAGGTAACTTTGATGTTGTTGGCAACAATACACCCGTCTTTTTTATTCGCGACCCTTCCAAGTTCCCAGACTTCATTCATACCCAAAAGCGTGACCCCAAGAGCAATCTAAAGAACCCTGAAGCCAAGTGGGACTTTTACACATCAGTTCCTGAATCTTTACATCAAGTTACTGTTCTGATGTCAAATTATGGCACTCCTGATGGCTTTCGATTTATGCATGGCTATGGCTCCCATACCTTCAAGTTGGTAGATAACAATGGTAAATTCAAGTACTTTAAGTGGCATTTCAAGTGCAAGCAAGGTAGCAAGAACTTGAAGGCCAAACAAGCTCTCGAACTAGAAGGCTCTGACCCTGACTATGCTACCAGAGATATGTTTGAGGCAATTGAGCGTGGTGATTATCCTTCTTGGGATGTCTTTTTCCAAGTAATGGAGCCTGAAGATGCAAAGAAGTATCGCTGGAATATTTTTGATGTAACTAAGGTCTGGCCACACAAGGATTACCCTCTTATTCCTGTTGGTACATTCACCTTGAATAGAAATCCTGAGAATTACTTTGCAGAAACTGAACAAGTTGCTTTCTCACCTTCTCATTTGGTGCCTGGTATTGATGTTTCAGCTGATCGCATGTTGCAAGGTCGTTTGTTTTCCTACCCCGATGCTCACCGATACCGTCTTGGTGTCAACTATCATCAGATTCCCATCAATCGTCCTATTGCTCCTGTCAACAATTACCAGCGTGATGGTTTCATGGCTGTCAATGACAATGGTGGCTCTAGTCCAAACTACGGTCCCAATTCTTTAGGAGGACCTGTTCAGAACAACATTGTTGGATCGACATTTGCTCCTGAAGAAGTTGAAGGCATGACTGGTAGATTCAGTTACCAAGTAACTGATGATGATTTTGTACAACCCGGAAACTTGTATCGTCTTATGAGCGAAGAAGACAAGAACGATTTGGCTGAGAATATTGTTGAGGAGCTTGTTCTTTGTAAGCAGGAAATTGTTGACAAGGCCTTAGCAATGTTTGAACGCGCCGATCCCGACTATCGTGCTCGTGTTGAAAAGGCTTTATCTAAAGCTAAGCAATAAATGTAAATAAATATTATGGAAAAGAGGTCATTATGACTTCATGTTTATAAGTAAATAAAATAGCCATCTGTTAAATACGTCAAAAAGTATATTTGTGTTACCCAAGATCTGAGATCGGAAAAAAAATCTCGATAAGTTTGAGAAATTATTCTGCCTACGACTTCTTAAGGTTTAGCATTGAGACAAATAAATTCATAGCTACAGCAACAAACTCAACTGGAAATCAATACGAAGGCTATCTCTAATCATCTTTGGTATACCTCGTATGTTGCACTATGCAACAAGCTTGTGCATCCATTGGTCAGCTTCTATTTAAAAAAAAGTGAAGGTGACAATCATTTGAATGTTTACATTTATTCTTATTTTTTGTGGGAGACTAATGAGGCAAAGTGGAGTAATTTGCTGCATAAATCATTCTATACCTACATTTATTCAATGTATAAATATGGTTTGAAACTCAATGTAAACTGCTTGTTTTTTATTACATGATGTTTTATATATCTTGGGCAACTGCTGCGTGGATACAACAGAAATAGTAGCAGTGATATCTGAACAAACTACATTGGTGCTCAAGTAATTTGGACTATTTTTGTCTGCTCCAAAGGAATAAAGCCATATATTGACAGTGCTCTGCTGGTAAACTTGCATCAATACCACAGTAAGTATCAATGACAAACGAATTGCATGGCTCTTGCATTTAGGTATCAACAACTACAGAAACAATGATTAAGTTAAAAAGCTCATTTCTATTCGAGTAACATTTCGCATACTCACTTTTTCAAAAACTCTCTGTCTCTTACAACCATTTTTTGAAAGACAAGCAAACCCGCATGAATTGCTTCTGAATTCGCTTTGGATACTCATGTTTGAATGCTTATAGTAGAAGGCCAATGCAAGAAATGGGTCGTAGTTAAAAAATAGATGTTTTTAGAAAAAAGTGAGCGCATGAGGTTGTTGTAGACTGTCCTAATTTCATGATTATTTTATATTTTCAACTTCTACAAGAGGTGTTCGTCCGATGTATAGCAATCTCTTGATTAGGCATTAATGAACTATTGTGTCTACAGGAATTAGACTTGTATGATAAATCCTTCTTTTCTTTTATCATAAAATCCAATTTGATAAAGTTAGTGTTACCGTCAACTATGTCAATTTTGAGATAATGGCAACCTTTTGATTCACACCCTAACTGTAATAGTAAATGCCTTTGAACCTGAAATACCCGTTATATGTACTATCTAAGAGCACAACACTTTTTAAAAAATGTCTAGACACATCAAAACTTTTTAAGATTTTATTTAGACATTTGCTTCTTGACAAAATATGAAGTATGACACAAAGTGCTTAAATCGAACAATAACCCCCAGGTAACTGTGCGCTTTTCTGGCACAGGGAACAACATTACCTCGGGATTCGACTGTATATTTACTGCAACTATGAAAAGTAATAGATATTACGAAAACAAAGCTTGGTATATAAAAGCATGCTGACAAGTCTTTGTAACCCCAAAACCTGAGACACAAGCACGTATTTATTGCCTTGCAGAGCTGATTTCTTTCTTGAAGAACTAAGTCTTCAACTAAAATACCTTTTACCACATTCCAAAGAACTCCTAACTAGGCCATTTAGTATAACAATTTACTTCTACGCAAAGCAACAACACAAGACAAAGTGCAACTCAAATAAAAGACAAGCCAATCCGACATTTACATTTAATTTCTGACTAAACAATAAACAATGTATATTTTACTTTTGAAATTCCTCTTTTATTAATTAAGAAATATGTAATAAATAAAGACAATCATATGAGCGTCTTCCTAATGGAAAGGCTCCAAGCACAAGCGAGATCTATGATTTTATGTGACTATCAAAAGAAAAAAAAAAGAGTAGACAAAGAGCAGGTTAGAGCACGCTGAGATATGGATAGTCTGGATGCAAGTAACTTACTTGGCAAAAGGATTATTGACGTCTTGACGTTTTACAAAGTTCAGAGAAGTGGTTGAAAAGAATATTAAGAGCATTGAGGGTTTCAACACGGCCAGATTGATCATTCACAGTGATCCCTGCAGGTTGGAATGTCGTAGAACTGATACCATTTTTATCAAAAAGGCTCGTGATAAATGTTTGAGTAAGGTAATTACAAAAATCGTGCTTGTGTTCAGATCCAACAACATAGATCATACCATCGTCCTTCTTATCACCGTGGCCATAGTAATCGTCGTGGTCATGGTGATCGTCGTAGTCATGGTAATCGCCATGGTGGTAGTCATCATCATCGTATTTCTTAACACCGCCTTCTTTCAAGAGGTTAGCAATATCCATGGAAGCATTAACATCATACATAGCACTGGCAGAGGCAGAGGCAAATTCAGAGGCAGCAGACATAGAGGCAGCAGAGAATTCAGAGGCAACAGACATTTCCGAGGCAGAGGCAGAGGCAGGGGCTTGAGGCTCAGGAGCGGCAAAGACAGCAGTGGCCAACAAGGTAGCAGAGATCAAGGCAGATGAGAACTTCATATTATTTCGTTACTGAATGCGGTCGAAGGTAATCAGATGTGATCGAATGTAAAAAGCTTTGATGAAAAAAGGCGCAAGTATTTATATAAAGATAGGAAAAAAAAGAGAAGGAAAGTTGCTTCGTGATGACAGGTATAGCTTGCTATGGGTACTATCAAAATATTTGTTGATTTCATTATTGAAAGCAATGTCAACAACAACAACAACAACAACAACAACAACAACAACAACAACAACAACAACAACAACAACAACAACAACAACAACAACAACAACAACAACAACAATGTCAGCAACAATAATAAAAAACGCAAATTAGTTGTAAACTCAACCAACTAGCTCAATTAATACCATAGCAGTTACAATCCAAATAGAAAAAAGGCACTGCTTTTATGGAGAATTATAAGTCCACTAATATACATCATTTTGGTGATTATTTTAATCGATTGCAATCAAGTCATTGCCTTTTGATGGAATATTGTATACAGTGTTCATAAAGCTGAAAACAGCAGAGCCTAATAATAGTAACATGTGACTAAATTACATGTCAACTTTTCTATTTCAGCACTTTCTAGAAATGTCCATCAAACAAGATGCACTTTCAAAAATCAATGGGGTCAGTCATCACTATTAGCTGGTGAGTGCAATAGTAGCACAACTTCTTGGAAAAAGTTATTGTTTCTTAAAAATAACGTTATACAGCTTATGAAGTCTCTTCTTGAAACATTATGCCTCTTGACTACGACTATTTGTTCGCTAGACAAGCTCAAGGGATTTCTTCTAAAAAGAAAAAAAAAGCTGCGCCATTTTGATTGAACCTGTTTTCCCTAAACGTTTCTACATCAACTGTATCCATTGCTTTCAAATTTACTCAAAGATAGTATATTTAGTAACAGTCTTCAATAGACCTTGTAACTTGAGTTAATCAGATAATTTATTTCAAGTCAGTTTCACTTGAGCCTCTAGAAGGCCACAAATGAGAGGGGGATGAGAGGGGTATAACGGTCTATACAGCAATCTTGTCTTTTCTTTCGTTATCATACGCAAAGAATTGAAGGAAAATCTATTTCCATAAAAGGGCAGAATTAAAAAAAGGGATCGACATAACTTTTTTTTGTGAAACTTACAACAAAATCAAACAAAAGAGTGCCACAACTTCCAACAATCCAAGAAAGATTGACAATGATATAGTCTAGTTGAGTGGACTTTAAAAAAATAGACTAAAGCAGCATAAAGATACAAAAGAGGGAAAATAAGTAAGCATCATTTCACTGGTTCTTTGGTGCAAAAGAACAAGCCACTTACTGAAGTAAAGAATACATTCCCCATAACAGCACATAAGAACATGCCAAAGCTTAGTCCTTCTGTACTTTTGTTTCTCCAATTTTTCAAAATTTGAGGTACCCGACTGCCCACGTATAAGACTGCACTTGACCATCCCATCAACTGAGGTAGCCAGTTGAAGCGGTTGAGTTCGTCACGATCGTCACGATGACTGTGCCAATGGGCACGATAATATGCATAACAAGAAAATACAGTGACAGCTATAATAGAAACAGCTGAAACGATATTAAACGCTTCAGTTGACTTGTCTTTGGTTTCGTCTCTTTGTTGGTTTCTTGAAGAGCTAGTGTCATAATCTATAGGCTGAGCATGGTTCAAAAGGCGGCTTGTTTCCTCTTGTTGATCGTCGGACAGGATCTCTTCTTCCGCAGATATCATTTGTTTGTTGTGTTGATCTCTTGTACGTCTATAATAGATGACCTGCCATATCAGGCCCATATCCGCCACTGTATAGTACAAAGCAAGTACAAACTACAAAGAGAGATGTTGGCTTCAGGTCCACAAGACGACTCAAAAGAAAAGTACGCGCTTACCATGGTTACAAGTAAATCTTGCATAATAACACCTAATAAATTAAAAACATCGCCTGCTAACCAGATAACTAAGAAAGTCATTGATAAGCCATCTCCGCTTTTACGTCGATAATTTTCCCACAATTGTCTAGATGGAACAAAGTTAAGAGAACAGATATGAAGAAGATAAAGGCAAGAAACAATTACGGTGTAAACACTACAAGCCAGCATGCAATAGATAAATAGCCAGCAATTGAAGAAGCAAGTGTATGATTTATCATATCAATATGAAAAAAGAGAAAGGAAGAAAAAAAAAAGACCAAAAGAAAAAATGATGCGTTTTCTTAGTTTGTCTAGCTTGACTTCATTTTTTTTTTCTTGCATCGTTTCAGAACCCAGCCACCTAAAAAAAGGAAGGAAAGCAAGAATAGCTCAGAACTAATTGGATTCATATCTCCTCTCCAAAAGGAAAGCAAGCGCTAGAACAGTTCGAAAAGCACACATACAAAGCAACATAGCAACACATGAATCATTGCTCAAGCATACTAATGTCCAAAAAGCTTGTCTTTTGGCTGTTTAGGTCTTTTTTTATGTATTTATAACAATCAATTTCAGATGGAAGGTGTTGATTAGAAGTAAGAGATATCGCCAAACTTTTCCTTGTAACCGGGAACGGAGAATTGACCCTTCTTGAGGTTTTCTTCAATGTTCTTGGTGAGTTCAGGCTTAGCAACAATAATATCATCAACCTAAAGAGATAAAAAAGATCGAAATGTGAGTATTTTGTGCGTGTCTACTGTTTGCTTTCTTTCCCCTCTTCTCATTCATCTCTTTTCTTTTATGCAAATAGAAAAAGTAAACTAAAATACGTACAGTGAGTTGTTCAATGGGACGAGAGCCTTCAATGTTGTTGAGGGTAGCATGAAGATCCTTGAGTTCATGTTCGATTTGTTGAACAGTCTTTTCAGCCTTAGCAACCTATAAATGAAAAAAAAGGCGGTTAATTCATAAATGTCTCGACTCTTCTTTCCCTCCCAAAACGCGCGTTTGTTGTTTTCTCTTAATATCGTGCTTCATTCTTTTGTTGACAAACGGTCGTCTTTTTTCGCTTCTCTCATCATTCTCTCGTCTTTGTTTTTCTCTCTACTTACAGCCTTGGTTTCGAATTGGTTGATGGCATTCAATTGAGCATCCAAGTTGTAAGCAACAGGCTTGAAACCGCTAACAGCCTTTTCGGCTTGTTCAACGATAGCTTGGTTCTTGAGAACCTTGCGGTATTGAGCAAAGTCGACAGTGGTAGATTGTTCTTTCAATTCAGCAAGAACACGCTTGACTTCGTCATTACGCTTACGGAAAGCTTGAAGAGAAGCAACAGTTTCTTGAGGAAGGCTGACGCTCAACTTAGCCCAGTTGATAGCAGCGGCACGAACAGAGGAAGCCATTTTTTTCTGTATATGTATTTAAAAAAAGGGGGGGAGATGTACTAGGAAAAAAAAAGATTTCTTGTTACAATCAAGAGCTTGAACAATCCCAGCAAAAAAAAAATAGCCTGGCCCCCGCAACCACTCCTTCACCTACGTCTCGCACTCAGACTGTATTTAATTCTTATTGGTCGGAGCTGATTCACGAACAATACGTCAGCAATTTCTTTTATTCTAAACAGTTTTTACTTTTCTTTCTCCTTTTTTCTACCTTTTGTACTGTCTCATAAAAAGCCAACAATTACCATCTGCTATAGCTAGCATCAGCTATACATCGTTCCTTGTGTGCTTGAACCATGCTTTCCATATTCATTGTTCCAAAGAAAAGAAAAATAAGCGCTGGGTTTCATTTTGGTTTGATTTTTTTTTCTTTCAGTTGATGGCTGTACTAAAATATACAGCCTTGGACCATTTCCTAAAATGAATTGCACATTGAGAGAAACAAGCTGCATAAAGAAAATGTTTAAATTGTACTAACGAAGAACAAAGGCTGTACATTCCAGAAATAGCGATTGCATGCCACTACAAAACTGATTACACAAAAGAGAGTTATATGCAGCTATCATAGTTTATCAGCTCTGTTATATTCTACTGTTTCGAATACTTTGCATCTTACAAACAGAAAAGAGAAAGAAGAAAATTAACATACTTTCTTAACCAACTACAAAGCTTCTTCAATTACGCTTTGCTCCAATCTATCAGAAGCCAAGCAAACTGTCTTGATTAAGGAAAGAATGCTTCTATGCCTTAAAGCTGTGTTCATGAACATCGGCTATTTAGAACAACTCTGATTAAACCAGCTTTGTTACCGTCTAAATCCTCTCAATGATACCCATAATTTTGAGCTGATCGAAACAAACGACAGAATACTGGTTTGCATTTTGATAGTGATCTTCAGGGGTAAACAAATACAATCAATTCACAGAACGAGATTTTCGTTAACTTTGGCATAAGGTTTGAGAGCCGCTTTTCTTTTGTTCTCTATCGGAACTATATAGTCTAATGATAGGTTCAATCATATCATCAGTTTCAGTTGTGCTTTTTTTGGACTTATGAACCATACATTCAAGACAAATGTATAATTTGGGTGAGTAATCACATCCAAATTTCTTCATTTTTTTTGGTTATTTCCAATCTCAGAACAGATAGAGAGAGAGATCTATTGTTTGTTTCATTGTCTTCATTTGGCTGTCAAGCATGCTTTAAGCAAGTTATACATGGCATTAAAGCTAAAGACTTTCTTAAGACTCAATCCTCACACAAAGAACAGAATTTGATTGTCTCAATCATTGATTTCCTTTTTATTTTATTTTGTTTTCACATATTCCTCAGAAAAAGAGCAAAAGAAAACATACATTCAAACCCAAGCCAATGAAGTTACAGGGTATAACTTACATAGTGCCAATTACTGGTACTTTGCATTTAACGGTCTCTACTGCCTACCATTAAAGGAATGGGTGGCTTCATCTCAGTTTCCAGTGCTAGGAAGCTATGCTTGATAACTTCTGTGGAATTATATATATATATATAGCCTTTTCAACCCAGATGAGTACAAATGAAACTGCTTGTTATTCTTTTGTTTAGATGACAGCAGTACTTGCTCATTCTTCACTCTTCTTCTTCTTTTCTCGAATGCCATCTTTTAAGCTTATCTGACCTGTTGGACAAGTATCACTGCAAATTAAAGAGGAGTTTGACTGTCACAATAAAAAATACAGGAGAGTGAATGTCGGCATGAAATAGCATGGCATCTCTTAGTTTGTTTACTTCTCAACGCCCTCTAACTTACTGATCCTATTGGTTATCACATGTTTTTTTCTTTTTACTGATAGATAAGTGAATGGAGAGATGCCAGGCTCTGATTGGTTCATATTTTATCATGCAACTTTGAACACACAGCTATATAATAAAAAAAATTCGCCAACTTTTTATTTTTTTTCTCTCTCTCTTTATCAAAGTCAAATCAACTACATCTTGAAACTTTGTCACCCAGACAACCTCAAAGGCAAGTAACAAAATGCTCTTCTTTAATAATGCTGTTATCTAACTTGCTTTGTCGTGCATAGCCTAAAAATCTGCAATCTACGCAAGTCTATTATTGCACCAAGAGCAAAAAAAAAACGTTATCTACAAAAAAAGAAGAAAATGCGCGTGCCTTTCCATCTACAAAACTACAAAACTACAAAACTACAAATCTACAAATGCTTTCAAACTCTCTACAAGTCCTTTTTACTCGTTCTCTCTGCCTCTCTCTGCTCTCTGTTCTTCTCTTGGTGCTTCTGCCTCTATTTCAAGCTTGATGGGGGGTAAGGACAAAGACTGATGCTGCCTTTCCTGATCTTATATAAAGTGGCTTACGACCGGAATCTAGTCCATTTTCGCGAACGACCCTCGTTTTCTAGTATTGGGACTGAAGTCGGAATGACTGAGGGCAATTACGCCGCCTGATCTGTTAACACTATGAGTGTGTCCTGTAGGGATTTGGGCAGAGGAAGCGGGTACAGACATACTTGTACTATTCCTCGTTAGTTGACTGGTATGGGGTTGCTAAGGATTTGGGATAGTGCGAACAGAACTGAGTCTTCTTTGGCTTATCTAAAAAAGTAAGTCAAGGAAGGCTTACCCTCTGCGTTCTTACTTTTCTTGTCTTGCTTTGTTGTTGGAGGTGACTCTATTACTAAACAACTCAAGACCTGCCTTTACTGATGCCTTGCTGGGTCCCTGCTTCTGTCTCTATTTCTGTCTCTATTTCTGCTTCCATCTCTGCTTCCAAATGTGCCTATCCAAATGTATCTCAACAGTATTTACCGCATCTGAACCACCATATACCTTCTCAGATTGCCTTAAGAAGAGTTTTTTATCGTGTTTAATACTTTTTCTCTTCACCTAAATAAAAAGTCTATTTTCTATCTTGTTCCACAATAATACTTACAGGCATCACAAGTTTTTACAACTGTCTTTCTTTCTGCTTGAATTTCTCTTTGTCTGAGTCTGCCTTGCCACTCTGGCCAAAGTAACAACTAAGCAAAAAGCCTTTTCCTCATGAGCTTCCCATCTCGATTTTCCAAATAAATAAAAAAGATATCAAAAGGCTCATACTTGTCTGTCTTTTGTTCCTCTTTCAGTCTGTACATGTATAATATTTACAGCGTGAGATGCTTTCTGTCAATCATCCTCATTACTCTTTATTTTACCAGTCATAAAATAATGAAAAAAATAGTCTTTGCCATGGTTTTGTTTGATGTTTTTAATTTGATGAACACTGCCTGAAGAAAGAGTGATGATGTTAACCCCCCCCCTTCACAGTGAAATACATTTTGTCAACAAAGCAAAACGCTTTCTTCTTTTAGCCCACATAACACCTACTTTTAGCTGATAAGTTTGAGTTCTGCTTGGAGGCTTAGATGCGGTATATAGACCGATAAGCAGTCTATCAGCAGCAGGAATAGCGTATTCATTCAGCAAGCATAAAGCATAGCAAAGTAATGTGCAAGTCTTTTGTTCAAATAGTTTACCATTATATGCTTACAGTTTCGATGGATATGCTGAATACGATTCTGTGACCAGATGCACTAATGAGAGTGTTAAAGGACTATCAGAGCATCATACATTTTGCAACAAGTACGAGTTGATCTGAGCCTATGAGGAATGAGAGAGCATCTAAAGCAAACAGGACATACTTTGATCGAATCATTCTTGTCTATCTGAAATAGCGCAATGAGTACAACACATCGAAAAGCATGTAAGGTAATGAAAAATCCATTTTCCTTCCAAGAAAGAGAGAGAGAGGTTTATTATCACATAATTATCGTCACACGATCTTTCATATGCTATCTGAGCATATCATGCAATTATTGAAAAGAAAAAGGACTGTGATTAGTGCATGTTATTAAGCAAGAAGAATAAGCCTTGACTATGCAAACATGTATGAGATCAGTAGAGTGCTTCTCAAACAAAAGCACACCTTGTTAAAGCACTATCGTTGTTCAACATGAGAGAGATAAAGGGCTGGAAATATATGCATGAATCTTGAGGATGGGTCATGAAGCGATTGATAAGCATGATAGAGTGTGTAGAGGATGTTCATCATTTCATCCAAGTCAGGTAGAGATTAGGTTTGATCAAGCAGTAGATTTAGATAGGCTTGATCACATAAGAGTAACAGTAATCGAGCAACCTAGTGTCAGTCAGTAGAATGCTTATTGAATGTAGGCATGATTTACTGAATTGATTGAACTTTTATTCATTCAACAAAATTAAGTGATCAAGAAATGCATCTTTAGCGAGCAAAAAGAAAAAAAGTAAAAAAAAAAAGAAAAGTAAGATTTTATAACAAGTGTTTATTTATTGGATTTATAACAACATAATGTTAGAAGTCTATTAGCCAGTTTGTTACAACTGTTTCCAAGGGTAACCAATCGTGGAGGTTGACTTCAATCTACCCTCTTCTCTAGCTCACGGTGCGAGATACCGCCTGAGTGACCTCGTAAGGTAAAACAGGGGAAGACCATACCAACGTCCTACTGAGGATCCCTAGGGGTTGACGACAAGCAATGAGAGCAAAGGTAACCAATACCCTCAAAGTGTCGCATATTTCAAAGACTCGAAAGGAAAAAGAGTGTCATATTTCGTATGAAGAAAACATAACTTGTATGCTAGGGGTACCCTCCCCGCTCTTCATCTTCCATAAGCACTCCCCGAATTGCTTCTAATATCCACGTCTGAACCTGCCTAGTAAAGAACCATAGCTCAAAGAACCACAGCTCTCACTTGACTAGGGTAGCCAGCATACGTCCAGGCATCACCCTCTCTCTCTCTCTAACTCTCTCTAACGAAAAAGAAAGAAAGAAAGAAAGAAAAAAAGTGAAGCTGTCACATCCTGAGTGAGAGTATCCTCCCCTTTAACTCCAACTCCTAGCTCTCTTATTCTCTACTGCTCCCTCACTGAAGGGGACTAAAAAGCAAAAGAATAGTCATGCGAGAAGGGAGAAAGAGATCAGCAAAAGAGAAAGTCCAACACTGCTACGAAATCAGGAGGGCACCCTTTCAAACATAACAGCAGCCAACGCGTCTATCGAAAAGATGTCATTCACGCCGGTCTCTCTTGCAACTGTGCATTACTGAAGAAACAGTAACGAGCTGCCTCAGTCTGTGCGATAGCAAGAATCACCTTGCCCTTGAAGAGAAAAAAAGAGAAAAAAAAAATAGGGCAGATTTTTTTTTCCTCTATATGAAAATTGTCTATTTTCTCAAAACCAATCATAATGATAAGCACAATGATGACGTAGCACATCACTCAACATGTATTGTTGACTTCTTTCTTTCTTTCTTTTTCTCTCTCTTTCTATCTTTCTTTGTATAGCTGATACAATAGAGAGTAAAGGGGAATTGACAATATGAAAGAGCTTGCTTTATTATGCAGCTAATGACTTTGGATATAGAACTCCTCTACAATTGCAGTAACACATAGCCAACACCGAAATCATGAAATTATGCGGAGCAAGAAAGGAAAAGAAAAGAAAAAAAGGTACTTCTAGCCGAGACCTCGTTATGTTCAAAAAAGAATCAAAGCATAGTTGGAACGAACAACACAAGACAAGCCAAGTTAGCCAGTCATGTTTGTCGCTACAGTAACTGAGTATTTTTTGAGAAGACACACACTCAATTTCAAAGTATTGATTGGTGGCTTATCCGCCATATCTAAATCACTAAATAAATGCTGATACCCCTTTGAGCCAGTTGTTAGGAAAAGAAAGAAAGAGAAATCAATGCTAGAAAATAGCACTCAATCGGAAGGGTTAATTCTCAGAAGTTGATTATTCTCATTCAATTCGCCTTGGAACAAAAAGAAAGAGAGAGAGAGAGAAAGACTTCCTTTCCTTCGTCTTTTTTAAGCAAATTGACCACATGATTGGACACTACCATCATTTGCTAATGCATTGAGCGTTGTTGTTGTTTAATGCGCAAACTAACCCCAGTCTTGTTCCACAATGGTATCACTTTAACTCTTTAAGAGAAAGAGAGGTAAGAGTAATACTTCGCTTAACCACCTTTTAAATGCACCCTAATTCCTACACCCACTTCTTAAAAACACATTTTTTGTTTTCCTCTCCTCCCATTATTTTTAAAATCAGAAAGACTTCAAACCAATGGTCCCTGATCTGAATATCAATAAAAAACCTTTTGTAGTGATTGTACCATAACTGCTATATTAAAGATGTGTATTGAAGTATTATTGTAGTCAAAGAAAAACTCCATAAAATGAACTCTATGTATCTGAATTGGAATCATTACCTAGTTAAGTAGAGACTAAGGGATTCATCCTGAGTATCAATCAGATAAATTGCATATCCTAAATATAAGTGACAGCTGAGATCAACTTCAGAGTTTGAATTGATGGATAGCTTGAAAAAGCAATATCTGTATAAGTTACACACACTGTCCAACAGTATTGAAGAGATTTTCACAGAATCAGTCTCGCATCAAGAGATGCAGACAATTCTCGACAACCTTCAAACAGTTGAAGAAAAGGCTAAGGAGGATAGCTTGGATTTGGTAAAAACTCCTCCCCCAGGAATGTCAATGATATCCAAGGGCCGGCCAAAGAAAGACAAGCGTCAAAACATAGGTGTAGAGAGAGCAATAGAAACCTTCTTGAAAAAAAAGAAAGAAAAAAGCTTCTTAAGACTCCCAGTTCAAACAAGAAAAGAAAGAGCAATGCAGATCACCAAACAAGTGCCAAGAAGCTCAAAGTAGATATAGTTCTAGAAGACGAATATGAAGAACAAAGTCAAGAAATCACTGATGAAGAATTAGAAGCTGATGGTATGCATTGTGTTCGATACAAAGGGTGCAGTACTAATGTAAAGCAATATTCGCAAAACAATAGACTCTTACTATGAGCGCTTACTTTCGCAAGTTGATCCCAACATACCAAAGGACAACTATAGCGTAGTTATCGATGTTGTAGGTGATGGGTTCTGTGGATGGAGAGCATTAGCTGTCCAGATATTTGACAATGAAGATAAATTCTGGACCGTCAAAAAGAAGATGAGAGATACCCTTTTGAACAACGAAAATCTTTAGAAAGACATCTTCAAAGATTATTTTGATTTCGAGGATGTTAAAAAAAAAGGTATGCTATGGTATTGAAGAAGAAGTTGGCAGCGAGATAATCAAGTATGAACTTTTCTCGAGCGATGAAGACAACGGTGATGTTGTGTTCTACTGCGGTCAAGAAAAAAAAACTCAAGCTGATGAATTTACAAGAGATTAAAGTGTGCTTATAAATCGCCTGGTTTTTTATCTTTCCCAAAGAAATGAAAATAGTAAGGAATTAAGCTCAATTGAAGCAATAGTCAGCATGATGCATAACAATGTATTACAATCAAAACTCTCTTCCTGTCGTAGACCATGTCAGCGAAATTCAAATCATGCTGGAACAAAATTAATTTGGTTTCCTTGGTCATCGTCTTCATAGTTGTTTGAAATCGCTTTGGTTCCAAAGGGCAAAGTAGAAAAGAGCATTTAAATGTTCAAACAGACAAGTAAGATGATATGTAATTAAGCTTGAATCTACAAGTTTTTTTTTTAAAAACAACTAGGGACCATCTTCAGTAGATGATAAAGTCAAGCTCATCTGAAGAAGGAAAAAACAATGTAGTTATGCGCCAAGAAACAGCTTCATCATTTCAAGATCTAAGTAGCATTTATTATTCCCCATACGTGTTATGTACAATTTTGTCTATCTACCAAAGCTATGCAGAATTATTCAGTTTATACTTTGTCTTTTTTTTTTCATAAGGAGACTCTATGTTGGTCCGCTAAATGATATTCTTTCACTTTGTTCCGATAATGCGACAATAGTGGTTCATCGTCGTCCAAAACCATAATATTTTGATGTGCTAGTTTGACAGGTTCAAGAGCTACGTTTTGGCTTAACAGTTCTTTATCTGAAGAATCAGAAGAAGAGGGGCTATCACACATAAGTGGAATATCATCGGATGATAAGGAACACATTGATCCCTCGCTTGCAACATTTTCTTCCAGGCGCTTTGGTGGTATCGTTTCTTCATTCTTTTGCTGCTCGCCATTCATGAACAGCTGTGTCATCTTTCGGTTGTGTGACTCTAGCAATTCTTGGTTTCTTTCTTCTCGAATTTCCTTGGAGACTTTCTTTTTGTTAAATAAATTGCCTGCCATACTATAAAGAGCGTTCTTCTTGCTATTGTTAGGCTTGTTGGATGATTTGTTTACTTGACTGAGCTTTGAGAGCAAACTGTTACTACTTGTCTTGGATTTCATAGAAGAGGGTGTCATTGTCAAGCCACTTTCTGCTGAATCGGCTTTTAATGCAGGTTGTAAGGGCAACTTGGTATCTAGTAAGACATCTTCTTTAAACTTGCTAGCAGGAAGCATGTCTTCTTTTTTCAAATCAGCAAGCTCAAAGGATTGTCTACGCTTTCTGATCACTGACTCAGAAGCTACTGGTGGGTATCTGGTTGATGTGGTCATGATGGATGAAGCCGATGCTCGTCTGATATCTTTTGGTATGACATCATCTACAGGAAAACTATCCACTATCAAAGGTGATGGACTTGTCGGATTGGATTGATCATGCGACGGGATTGAAATTGAATCTCTTGAAACTCCGTTACACTCCGATTCTTCCACAACTGGTGTTGCCTGGGCTGTTGGAAGTTTATTGCCCAACAAGTCCAAGTCAATGCCATTTGGCGACAGTTCAGGTGACAATTCTGAAGGGCTGGGTTTTGGCGTTTTCTCACCAAAAATTCCGCCTTTACCTTGAGAGGGACCAAAAGGGAAGTCTTCCATATTAGGTAATACGATGCTTTCCATGACAAACTCTCGAATTTTAGACTGAATTGCATTTGATACAACAGACAGCCGAATTTGCTTGTCAGACACAACAGGCGTAATTTTCCATTCCATCGTAGGCATTTCACAGAATCCAACCCAGCAACGATTGGTAGGTGGTGGCTTTATCTTGAACAGGAGCTTGCCTGACAGCTGTTTCAACATGATAGAGAGAACAAGAGGTACACGGATAGGTTTCATCAGAGAAGAATAAGTCCAGCTAAAATCAGTTTTTATGACCACTCGCAAACCACCTGCATAAGCAATGGTAGCTTCAGCCATGAGATCACCTTCAGGTGTAAGGGAAAGTAGTTTAGGCTGTGTTACATAGGGTATAGATTCCCCAATGTCCACAGACTGGACTGTGATTTCGCCAAGGAAGCTGGGCCGCTTTGCTTTTTGAACTTTTTTTGCAATCTTGTCTTGAACATAGTTTCGCATGTCTTCTGTCTTGTATAGCCCTAAAAACAGTCTTCCTGTGATGGCATTTAGCCATTGCACTTCACGATATTCGGCATCCTTTTGGACTGTATTGATCAAGGTCTGCATAGAAGCAGGCTTGAATTGAGATGTGTCCATCATTTCGACGTGCACTGCATTAGGTGATTCCATCATATTGGATGCTGCCAATAGTCCAAAATACCAATCCTCTTTATCAATCGGTCGGGCGCATGTAATGTACAATTCATTGTTTGTAGTAAAATAAGGAGCATCATCGCGCTGATCCAAACGGACATCGGTTGTTATGGTTTCCGTTTTAGGCTTAAGCTTAATAGCCACAGATTTGCCAAAAATTTCATGCTCCAAAATCTCTTCAGTTGGAAAAATCGAGACATCATAGTTGTGTACAGGTATAATAATCTTGCACTCTTCTTGAGGTAAATTATCAGATTCATACACAAAAAGGGCACCACATTTCAATTCAGCATACACCAATTCTCTTTGGCGTCTAGATCCCTGGACATAGGATTGTATGCCGGACATAAGTACCGCTACATTGGACTCGGTAGCACCTTTGGGCTTATACTGTTGTGTTAAACGTATCCAGCCTGATTTTTCTTGTTGAATGTATGGATTGATGTTGGCTTTTGTCTCTTTATTTTCTTTTGGGTAGACCTCAGCTGGCCTTGACATAAAAAAGATATAGAATGTGAGGCCCAAGATAGGCAGGAAAGTCAATCCACCAAGCAAGTAGATTGCTATCGCTTCTTCCAACAAGACCATGATAGTTAGGATGACAACAAATAAGAAAAAAGAAAAAGAAATGAAAGAAGAGAGGAATGGTAAAATAATTCAACAATCAACTAAAATTAGAAAGCCAGGAGTGTCACTACCATTGTTGACTTATTTTTATATATATGCGAATGGTCCTTAACTATGCATGAAATTTGCATACGGCAAGTAAGAGAAAACTCAAGTTATTACCTCTTTTCTTTTCTTCTTTTTTTTTAAGCCTGTTTTTGACAGGACTCGGTTGATTGACTTTTTTTTTTTCTATCATTGATTTAAGAGAAAAGTTTGGAAAAAATGTGATAATCAAAACGAAATACCAAGTATCTAGTAAGTTACGCTTTTTTTTAGGAAAATAATTTGACTATTTCAATCAATTTTCTTTGCTAAATGCAGGTTTGTGTCTGATCCGAACTCAACAACTGATTGCTTTTTCGAAATAAAACTATGATAAATCAGGTCTAAAGCAATTCAAAGCCCCTTCTCAATTGCCAATCCATTACCTTCTTAAACTTGCTACATGATTGATCAATTCAAGCACCCTTACAGCGAAAACTAGTTTTAATCAGATAGAGTCTGCAGTTAACAGAGTGTATACCTTTGAACTCGATTATGAAATATGGCTAATGCCTTGAGCAGTTCCTGAGCAAGAATTTTCTTTACCAGCACATTATCATCCCATTTTTTTTTAAAATATGACAATTGATCTTTAGGAAATAGAGGGCAAATGCTTTGAGTGTCTTAAAGTTTAAGAATAAAGGTACAAGCCACACAATAAAATCATTTCAGAATACAGCTTTCAACAGCCTTAGCAATAACTCAAGATAAAGCAGACCATCTCTGCGATTCTCAACGTGTAGACTTCTTGTAGGATATGCTCAAGAAGAAAGGAACAAGAACATCATAAAGGACGCTGTTGTCAGAACCAACACATGTTTTTGCTATACCGACGAAACTTGTAGTTTATGGCACAAGGAGATGAGACAGGAGGAAAGACAACCTCAAACCAATTACTAAGCAGCAATGAGCGAACCAAAATGTATAACAAACACTATTCTGCCAGAGTATAGGACTTTAACAATACAATTGTCTTTCAAGGGAAAAAAATATTTTACGAGTGAACTGCAAAGGAATCCATCACCATGGGGGTATACAGGCGCATTCATTTGCTTGGTAAAAACAAAGAGGAAGTTAAGAATGATCCTTTGACTACTCCCAAGTAGCTTTATTCATGCCTATGACTTTTACTTTAACAACAGTGCCGATGACAACGGTACAGGCGAACAGCTGAAGGAGGCATTGAGCCATTTGAAGGGCTGTTACATGCACTGGATGTAAAGTATTCATAGAGTTGTAAGCAATCATTCTGTTGTACCTCCTTCTCAAAAGCTTCAGTTTCTGCAACTATTAATGCATTTGCGTGTTACTGATGAGTCAATAACATTTATGCAAACTGTCTTTCAGCTCTCGCTTCAATTTACAAACTGCCGTAGATGGATGTCATGGTGGCTCCAGCCGTCTGCCAGTAGTATGATCTTTTGCTACGATTCAAAGATGAAGCCATCTTTAGCTGCTCTTTGCACTAGAACGTTCAAATCTGCTGAATCGTTTCATAGTATGACTTATGCTACTATTGATGCCAAGTCGTCTATATCTCTTGCAACCAGACAGCTACTTCAAGTGATAAAAGATGGTCTTAGTGCTTTATCTCACTACTACAAATTGAGTATTGTGTCTACTTACGGCAGCAAAAAGTGCAAGAAACTTGTAAGGTTTTACAAGGAAAGCAATGGTTGTGCACCTAACAATGCTGAAGCATTCTTGGGAGATGAGAACTCTCAGCTCAATAAGGCAAAAAAGAAGTAAGAAGAAGCAGACGAGATATATATTGACAACATCAAAGCAAGCAGTGAGAAGAAGAAAAAAGCCCTTCGTAGAAGTTGAAGTTGAAGAGTGTTTAATTGCCAGTGATGAAACACAAACAGAAGAATTTAAAACATTTATGGGAAACCACATCAAGGCCGAGAAAGACTTAGTTTATGAGGTTGTGAAGCTAACTCCTTTCTATGCTACCACCGTCGATTCTAAGAGAAAAGATGTAACTTTGGAAGCGTTAGAGGAAGCTGTTCCTGAAAAGTACATGGCTTTGCTTGACAAAGAAATTAGTGCAGCATTTGAAGATGATGTTTCAATCGCTTCCAAAGACCTGACCCAACTTCCTCGAGGCAATAAACACAATGACTATTTACCAGTAAATGATGTTTAACTCAATGTTGTTTGTGTAGACATCCTCATATTCAACGATGTATCACCACTGCCAATGCAGAAAAGAGAGCGCTTTTATTACAGCTTGCATCTTGATCCAAACAACAACAATTTTTGTTACATTGATGCCTCATTTGAGCATCTTATAAGATGTATCATTCCTTATATAAAGAACTCATTTGAGAGCATATGTGACCTTAGGAATGCTATGGATCAAGTTTTGTTAGATGCTTTCGATTGCTATGAAAATGGGAATAGTCTTTCAGGAAATCAGTTGATGAGAAATTTCGTTCGATCAAAAGACATCTCGTTCACTCGAGGCGTGCAAGATGATGTTTACAATTGCCTTGATTAGATTCTTAGCAAGATGTCTCCATCTCTCAAAAATCTGTTTGGATTCGCAAGCATGTATCGTTTCAGTCTTTGTCCTGGATATAATAGCAGCAATGAATTGCACATGATTATTGAACAATCTTCTGCCATTCTTGCCTGACACTCAATCCATGAAAGTGTTTCATGAGAGAAGGAAAGAGAAAGAGGAAGACAAGAAGATGAAGTTGAATGAGTTGAAGGAAGATTTTGAAGGCAAATTCAAAGATCATATCCTTCAAAGATTAAAAGCAAGAGCATACTGCAATACTTGCAACAAGAAATATGTCACTTGTTGCAACCTGATAACAGAAGAAAGCTTGCCTCCGTTTTTCTTTGTTGAAGATCCTACCAAAAAAGATCCTCGTTTCAGAAACGAAAAAGGAGACTTAAAAGAAAGGGGTTGTCAGCCCTATTTCCCTCCGGTAATACATATCAATGCTCCTTTGGCAGTAGAATATGCTCTTCATGCAAGGATGTATTCCTGGTTCCCTCCAGGCAGCCATTTCTTTATTGTTGAAAAAAAAAAAACTTAAAGAGTGAAAACGTAGAAAGTATTTTCACTATAGATAAATCGAAGCACTTCAGCGAAGAATTCACGGGAGCAAAAAGTTACTCTCCTCTTTCAAAGGCTATCAACACAGTCGTAGTTTGTTACAAAAAAAACATATTCAATCTTTTTTTTTCTTTAATAAGTAAATAATTCACTGCTCAAAGTTCCATTTTTGCTATTTGCTTAGTGTTAGAGTTGGACACCATAGCTTCTTGCATGCTTCTTTTCTGTTCATGATATACACTATGACCTTGGAGAAGGTTAAACTGCAGTGACTATTTTTCCTGTCATCTTTATTTCAAGCTCCGGGACACCCAAAATTAAGACACCCAAACTACCTGACACATAATAGAAAACGCCCGACTGAAAGTCCCTTGATATCTACTCTTTTTTTTTCAAGTCTTGTTCTATCATGTTCAAAAAGTAAGACAGGACATTGTTGTGATAGACGAGATATTCACGAGTCAAATAGGTTCAGTTTCTCTGAGAATATTGCTGGTCAATCACAGTTGAAGTCTTCAGTTCAACGTAACATTCGTACAAAGCTCAATGACCAATACCCAAAGATTGAAGCTGTCTTGGAGAACTTGATGCCCAAGAAGACACCCATTGTTCAAATCAAAGGGTAAAAAAGAAAACTAAAGATAGTAGAGAGGAACGCGATATTTACTAATATCAATCAGTCATGACCATATTTCATTTCTCTCAGTCAATGGTGAAATTCTTTTCTTTCAACACTTTGATGGACCATTCATTCCAACACTCGCTTTGCTTCACAAATGTAGGATAGCAATAAACCGAAAAGAAAAAGGATAGAGAGTACTAAGCTTAGCTTGTTTAGATCCTGATATGTTGCCTCGCTTACAAGTGGACCGTGGCGCCATCAAATTTGTCTTGTCCGGAGCTAATATTATGTGCCCCGGTTTGACATCAAAAGGTGCTCGTATGGATGAAGACTTACCAGTCAATTCAGTTGTTGCTATCATGGCTGAAGGAAAAGAAAATGCCCTTGCTATTGGCTTACTCAAGATGAGTACACAAGACATGTAAGTTGAAAAAGAGGAGATGTTTAGGCAAAAGAAAAAAGCAATTGACCATTTTGTGTAGTAAATTGGTCAATAAGGGTATTGGTGTTGAAAATATTCATTATTTGACAGATCCTCTTTGGAAGGAAGTCATTCATTTGTAGGCAATGATAATAAACATTTTTTTTATTGTTATTATTGTACAAACGGGGGAAATAAATAAATATGTAAAATGGGATGTATATAAAAGGAAATGTACAAGCAATGAAAGATCGAAAAATAATTTACAAAAGAGGTTGTCTTTCATCGGTGGTTGAAATGCTGAATGCTCGTTTCATGCTGTTGATAAGCATTTGCCAGGTGGAAATGACATAGACAACAAGACAAGTCCATAGTGACATCAGGGTGGAGTCCGATGCATCATGACACATCTGTTGCTGAGTTTGTAATCCCATTTCTTCATCATTGTTTGCATGATGACTAGACAAGGTGTTGACAAGCGATTTCACCTTTGAGCCAATTGCTTGACTCTTGATTGAACCATAGCGATAGATCTTGGAGGGAATAGAAGAGAGGGATGTGGCTTGTGGTGGTTGTTGACTGTTGATGATATCAGCCAATGACTGGTATGAATAGACTGAAGAATCATCATCCAAGGAGGATCTTTGACTCAGGAAGGTAGAAGATCGTGTCACGGGGCTGATTTGTGTGATTTGTGAAACATCATCTTCATTTGTTTTGTTGACTGGAATCATGATGTTTTCTGTTGTACTATGGTAAGAACCAGACGCTTCTTCGTCATCAAACATATCTTCGTGAGATGCAGAATGAATGGTAGTTGCAGAATACGAAAGTCCTGGTACATCACTATCTTGTGTAGCAGGATCACTTAGGCCTGACAGACTGTCGCTACTTTCATCTTCGTCGCTCAGTTTGCTGTCATCTGCAGCTTGTTGCGTGTTGATGGTTAAAGATTTGATATCGCTTAAGGAACGAATGCGCTCATCTTCTAAAAATACGTCTTCTTCTTCTAACTGTATGTTTTCAGCAACAAAATTGTACATGTCATCTTGGCTGTAAAAGCAGATGGGGTTTTCAACTAGAGAAGGCGACTTTAAGAAGGCAGTAGATAACATCTTCAGTCTATTGTTTTCACGGTCCTCTTCGTGCTCGTCTTGATGACGATAGAATGCAAAGTCATTGTCAGCTGCTTGCTTTGATTCAGGGCAAGGGCTAAGACTGTACAGATACTCATTTGCTTCCCAGTGATCGTCTTCATCGTAGTAATAATCTTCATCATCCATGTCTTCAAACTGAGGCGGTGGCGATTGCAGAAAGGGAGGCGTAAACATAAAATCGTCACCTGACAAGATGACAGCAGGAGTAACAGGGGAAACTCCTAGTAAAGTTTGTTGTGATTTACTATAGATCTTATGCAGAAACCAATTCTCTAGAAAGGAATAACGAGTTGACCGTTTCTTGTTCGGAGATGAATCAGGGCAGTTTTGTTTAGTGAATTTATGGATAGTTGCACAAAACACACGGTCTGCTAATTGCAGATCCTCATCAACAGCATTTTCTTCTATGATCAACTCATTCACATCTTCCTGTGAATAGCGGAAATTTTCAATAGCTTTCTTTTTGGTTAAAACTCCAATTTTGTTGTTTGATTTGGGTTCAGACTCTGCTGATGGTAAATTGTGTTGTACAGCAGTTAACATGTACTATAGAATATAAGTTAGAAAAGCAATGGCTTGGAGAATTGACTATCACGTACAAAGCGATCAAGGAAAAAAAAAAGTATTGGTAAGAAGAAAGAAAGAAGAAAGAAATGGGTTGTGCTCACTTTTTTTTTGCTTTTTATAGAAAAAAGGTATGCTTGAAAAAGGAAAGAAAAAAAAGGGGGGGAAATGCAAAAATGAATTTTACAAAAACTCATCCTACTGCATTTTCCGCCAACATACGGAGTTGGAAACGAATGGTGCAAAAAAAAACAAAAGACCAAGTTGAGCGTACAAACGACTGAGTTTGAGAAAACAAGCTAGTTTACACAACGTGGAGTCATTGTCTGACAAAAAAAGCTATTCATTTTGACCTGTTGTTTTGATCGTCATTTTGCTATAACATTCCATTTTATACTTGCCACTTAATTTGATAAACAGTAATACGATTGCTTCAACGCGATAACAAAATGCATCTGTGTTTACAAGTTAAGTTTTCACTAAACAAAAAAAAAATGGGCTAACATTCTTCGCTTGTAAGGAAACCAAAAAAAAAGGTAGTACAAGGTAGTAGAAGTACCAAAAGAAACTCTATAGACATCAAGGTTACGACTATTCAAATAGTTGCCTGGAAGTTCAAGAAACCCCATTTGGTTCGCTTTATTTACCTTGAAATTGCAGTAATGAGAATAGAATGTATTTCTGAACCTTGTTACTGTAAAGTAGTGTATGTTTTCTCATTTTGATTCAGGTACCATTTTGTTATCAACCACCAATGAGAAACAAAAAAAAAAGCAGAAATCAAACTCAGCTTTTAGCAGAAGTTGGTCTCTGATTATCCCAAAAAAAGAGACCCTATTTTCTTTTTCTTAAAACATCTTTGTCAAAAGGGATTGGTGATCCTTTAACTATATTCATTTCTTAAGACTCGTTAGCAACAGCTAATTAAGCTATACTAAACAACAAAAAAAGTTTGTTATTTCTATCAATAAAGTAACGAAAAAGAGAGAACTTGGCCTTTGTTACAAATTTAGTTGAGCTTTTCTTTCTTTCTTAATGAAGGAAGCCCTGACCTTGATGTCATTGTAGAAATAAACATTCTAAACGAACAAGAAGCGTAATGCTGATCTGTGTTCGCTTTCCCCGACTGTTTCAGTAAGACTTTGCCTAATTTGACTATCGTAAGAGTAGCAAGCTGGCTCACAAAGAAAACTGAATTTCTTTCACCTTTGAGTATTTAAGCATTACTTTGCATTTTGCCTTCTATCTACCACTAATAACAAGGTACTATGTTTGACAGGTTGAGTGACTAAGTGTCATACGATTTTTTTTTCTGAAAGTGTACAGAAGTAAGCTGTCAAAGTATCGCTGTTTTGAAAGAGACTAGGCGCTCTTTTAAAGGAAAACACTACAGCCTGCTCAAAATGGAAAACATAAACTAAATACGTGAATACTACTTAACACCAAACTTTAGTCCTCTGCTTTCCTTTATCTCTCTTATGTCAAAGACGAAGACTAACAGGGCCAAGATTTTTTTCAGGTATATTCCAACTACTTGCAACACTTTTCTTTATGTAAGAAATAGAAATACATTCGAATACAAGAGACATTAGAAGAGAAAGGCTTAGGGAAAAAAAAATTATTTTGTCCATCTCAGACTCATTCTCCGGCAGTAGGGAAGCTAACAATGTTTTAACCTTGATTACGATATCATAAGTTTACAATCAGACGATCTTATATTACTTTTGGATGATCGAAAATTAATGAATATCAGTGTTTATACTCATAGAGAAAATGAATCTGATAACGACAGCATAAAACAGAAAAGCAAAAAAAAAGACACATAATTGGCAAGTAAACGATATGAACAAACATCATGTATTGCTTTTGTGTATTTATCAGTTTTTTCAGAGAGAAGATCTTTAGAAACAACACCACTTTACAGAATATGATAGGATGCAATAGTAGAAGAAGTGAAATCAGTATTTCTGACCATGACTTTGTAGAAGAAAAAAAACCAGAAAGAAATTCAAGAGTAAGATTCTGTAAGAGATATTTAAAAGATTCGTGTACTAAATGCAATAAAACTGAACGATACCAGTATTTGTGCCAAGGATTATTCACCCTCAGACCCCTAAGGCAACACACTAGCTTATCTATGTTTCTAATCTACTCTCAAACATGTAAGCGTCTTGAACTTGCAATTTTCAAATAAAAGGCCTAATAGAGATGCTTCACTTGAATTGATTTTTTTTTCGTTTTACAAAAAAAAGAGAAATTGGAAGCATTCTTTTATTAACCATATAAATTCTCAGACACAAGAGCTTTGTCCTGACTATCCATTCTTTGTCTTTTGAAAGATAGTTGAAAACGACAATATGTTTGGGTAAACCATTTCTACTGCAATATTGACATTGTCGGTGTTTTATTATTTGTTGGCAATGCATAATTTTTTAGTTGACTTTGTGTTCATTGTACTACAATACAATTTGATGTCTAGTACTTTTGTGATTAAACAATGCACAAGCAAGGTATTCAATTGCGTTCTTTAAAGGTATTTCTCTCTTTATTATTACTAGTCGATAAGTTTGGCAAATGCCATGGTATTCTTAGAGAAATAGTCAGCTATAACCTCAAATCCATCTTCTTCGTGATCCAATTGTTCAAAGAATAGATCATGTCTATCTGCGTTAGCTTCTTGAGTTCTTCTTATCTCGCTAATCATACGATGTTGAATAGCACATTGAGGACATTCCCTGTCATTGTCACCAAGACATCTAATACAACAGACGGATGAGACATGAAAAAGATCCAATTCATAGAAAATTGTGCACTTACCGTTGATGGAATGAGTGTTTACATAAAAAGTGCACTGCCGGAAGATCCAAATTACCCTCACAATTGGAACATTTTTGAACCTGAAAGATAAGAGCAGTTGTCTGTAGCTCCTCAATCTCCCTTCTTCTTTTTTCAGTTTCTTCCCGATAACTTTCAATCAACTCTTCGTTCTTTACAATAAATGTAATTTAGCTTTCCTTTCTCTCCTGTCTCTTGATCTCTTTACCTGCTTCACTTCATCTCTCTCGTGCTGAATCTTTTTGCCGATATATCCCTTGATCAATCCAACTGTGGCCACGTTTGATCTCGAAAGAGCTTGAATCACTTGAATAGGAGGTAATAAGTCTTGCTCATCAATGTGCCTCATCACAGACAACAATTCTTGAGTAGACTTTGCCAAAATTTCAGGTGAAGATGAAAAGTAAGTCAATACCATTGGGTATAGAGAGGGGTCTTTGGGTCTAATTGCTTGTCAGTAAACCCTGCTGAATTAGCCATGCAAGCCAAGCAAAAGACTTACCCATATTTGCGAACACCTTCGATAACACGATCCGTCTGCCCTTTGTTCATCCAATGCTTCAATATGTCAGTATACATACCCGTCTTCTCATAGAGATAGACAATCCCTTCATCAAACTCCTTCAGCTGACAAAGTACAAGTGCCTGATTGGTGTCATAATGCACAGACTCGTCATGCAATAGACTGAGAGCTCTCTGACGAAACTCTCGTTTGCGACGTTGCCTATCTCTTGCTGAAGTGGGTTCTCTTGTTGATTCTGCCTCATCCATCAGATATAACTCCAACAATGTATTCCAAATCGTCTTTCGCTCTTCTTGCTCTTGAAATGACCATTGTCTTTCAGTACTGTTTGGCTTTCCACTGGATGCAGTCATAGTTGCTACTTCAGATAGAGGTGATTCTAAAGCATTACCCCATAACTTTTCAAACACAGCTTCCAAGAAGGTTGTTAAACAATCAGGTCGGTCCACAAACGAGGGCATAAACTTGCGTGGGGAGGGAGGTGTGTAACCAAGACGACCAGCAGTATTCGTTCCGCCATGAGCAGATATGCGTTTGTGATGTATTGTCTTGCTTAATGCAGGTGATTGTGTATGATGTAAGGTGCTTTTTTCTGAAAAGATGGACGATGTATCTCCAACGCCAGGGCCCCCAAAAGGCAAATTAGAGAGAGCTTTTGTATTATCACTAGGCGCAGGCGACATCAGTCCAGTGGATGTGTTTGCTGCTTGAGGAAGCATTCCTGTACAGAGATCTATTAACAGTTGAGTTGTCTGTTCGGGTAAATGATTTAAAAGTATCTTGCTGTATCGGTGGAGATTTCTGTCTGCTTCAAATGGTCCAAGCTTGCGAATGTATCCAAGAACTACATCATACTTTTTCATGTCTTCGACCATAATATCAAGATACATATCATGTTGCTGAAACTTTTCGGCAAGGTAGACCGCATGTTCAAAATAACCTGCTTGTCTACACACTGTAATGGCTGTTTCCAGATCGAAGTTTAAGTCGGTATCGGCCTAATCAAGACGAAAGGTAAATACACTTGTACTCTTTTGACTTCTTTTTTTTTTGTGCACTACTTTTATAAACTGATCAAGACGATGAACATCTTTCAATTTGGTATAACAGTTCAACAACAAAGTTGTATGATCTGCATTAGCCAGACCTTTTGAGTGAAGTTCTTGAAGGTAATTTGTAAGATTATATATCCGTTGAGCATCCAGGAACTACGAATGAATCTGTTTATGACCTGCAGTTATTTTTGATATTTCTTTGCTTACCTTTCTAATTACATAAGATGGTTCAAGTTGACCAATAGTCCGAATATACTGCTCCATAGATCCATCGTAATCGCCCTTATTATATTGATAATCTCCATACTTTTTAAAGATTTCTGCAATGCTGGTGTCATCGTATTTTTGCGTGTGTGCCAAATTGATGGCCAATACATACAAGTTAAGTTTGAAGAGGATCTCTAGCTTTGTAGGCGTATCTTTCTCATCCAAATGGTAAAGCTTATAAAGTAGTGTTAGCTATACGATCGTCCCTCCCGTTCGAGCCAAAGTGTTACCTTGCCATCAGTGCCCACAATCCAGACAGAGTTCCATTCACAAAACACACCTCGAATGCCACCGAGAAAAGTACCGACATAGGCAATAAATTTGTTTGCTGTATCAAAGATAGCAATCTTTGTCAGTTCATTGGTTGATGTACGTTTTGAATTGATACTGAGAGAAGCTCGTGCACCGCTTGAGGAGAGATTAGCAGATGTCATGACTGGAGGAGAGACGATGACCAAGTAATTTGATTTGAACCAAGTCAATGAAGATTTTGGTGTATCATAAGCAAAGCATGGACCTCTACCAGTGGGATCATAGAGATAAATGGCTTCGTCTCTTCCTACTACCATCTCTTGCTGATCGTTCATGACTGCACAACCCAAACCACATCCTTGTTCATCCAGAACAGTCTAGAATAAATCAATAAGAACAAGAAATTAAAAAAAAACAAAAAAAAACTTACTACAGTTGGTTTGACAGCTGTTGTATTATAAGACATGATACTGCTGGTAGTAACAATAAAAAGTATGGTTGATTTTGTTTGCTCACGAAAGCCAAGGCCTGTGATAGGCTCTTGTCCTTCATAGATGACTTTCTGTTTTGTTGTCTTATCCTTGGATAGATCACCACGAATTGAAATGACTACACCATTTGCTAAACCAATGGCTATTTGAGACATGTTCTCTAGAACAGCAATAGCTGACACTGGATATGTCTTTCCTCCATGCTGTATACGAATCGTCTGTAATAAAGTAGGTACAATAATATCGTCTGTCCCATCCATAGGCTTCAAAGCATCTAAATCCCAAAACTTGACAACTGGAATGCCTGATATCGTATCCTCTTCCTATCATTTTTTTTTTCTTCAGTCACTATTATCATTTTTTTTTCTCGGTAAAAAAATAACTTACGCCAACAGTGATCAATATATTCTTTTGCTTTAGTTGTTTCAAATGACTAACTCGACCACCATCGTATGCAAGGAATCTCTGCGTCTTGAATGAACGGTCTACGATATAAACGCTACCTGCCGAGTGTATTGAAAGAGTTAAGGATAATGATATGTTATTTTTTATGCGCATAAACTATATACAAGTATATCAAAAAAAGGATATCTGCTAAAACAATATGACCACGTCCTGTAGCAAAGACAGATATATCTTGTTTCTAAACCGAGTAAGTTGTGATTCCTCGAACAAAAGTTTGACAAACTTACTTGAAAGACAGCAGGTGTCTGTCCTTTGTCATTAGCATCTGTTGCCTGCTGTTTATCAAAGAAATTAAATTGCCTCCACTGTGCTAAAGACATGATAAACTGAAGAAGAAGGGGAAAAAAAAAGGAGGAACAAAAAGTGCTTCAGGCTGTGTTTGAATCTTCTTTAAAAAAAAAAAGAAAAGTTATGCGAACTTCTTTCGAATAGACTGAATGATTCTACTGCTATCAAAAATTACTCGATTATTCTCTTCCGCTTGTTTCCTTGTCTGTTATTCTAGAGGCGCGCCTTGATCCTTGTTTCATTCGACTATTTTTCTTTTCTAATATTGAGTTACAAAATAAAAATAAAAAATAAAAAAAAATCCCACAAGAAACACTTTTATGCAGTGTTTCTTTTCTTCTCTCTCTTTTTTTTTTTCTCCTTGTTTAGTAGCTTGAATGTTTACAGACTTACAACAGCATATAGCAAAAAGAAGACTTGTTGGAACAAAGGCTCATATCGGTAAGCTTATACTTCTTTTTTTTTTTCTTTTCACTTAAAAAACAGAGAACTCTCTGAGTCTGTATATATTTTATGCATTGCTTGACAAGCACTATGAGTAGATGAGCAAGTGTATTCCAACAACTACATAACAACCCACATGACACTTGAAAAAGTACTACCTGGCCATTCTGGTTGCATAAACACATTAGAGTCTGTCTTCTCGCTTTTTCTTTTGTTAAGAGTTGGAAACTAACACCTTTTTCTTTCTTTTTTTCTTTTGCTTAGCTGGTCGGCTTTAGGTGACCTTCTCTTAACTGGCTCTGATGATACAAAACTCAACATATATTCTATGCATGACGATTACAAAATACTAAATACAATCGATACAGGTAAGGAAGAATATAAAGATAGAATAGAGATAATACATAGCTTATGGCATCGGCTAGGGCATACTGCCAATATCTTTACTGCGAAATTTATGCCCCAAACTTCAAATAGGATCATCCTCTCGGGCGCCGGTGATGCGGAGCTTCGTATTTTCGATATCACAAATCCTCGCGATCCTTTGAGCAGTATGTATGTTTGCCATAGCGATCAACTTAAAAGGATATGCACTCTACCTGACAACCCGCACGAATTCTTTACATGTTCACAAGATGGCAAGCACTAAACGATTTAGATTTCTGTCTTGAAAGCTCATCATGTTCCAAATAGGTACTGTAAGACACTTTGATCTTAGGACCCCTCATATGTGCTCGCCACATAGTGTACGGTCTTTCATTTCAGGTCTGAGCAAGCCAGCCAGACAAAATCCACTTCCAAAGTTCAATGAGCTTCATTTTGGCTGCTATAAGCCTATCGTGGATTACAGTAAATACAAGATTGAACTAAACAGCATGTCCATTTCAAAACTATACCCACATTATTTTGCCCTGGCTGGTATGAATGATTATATATTTTTGCATGACAGACGCATGTTGGCCTCCTCATCATCGGCATCTAATATGGTCAAATCACCCAAATGCGTTATGAGATTCTCACCTAGAACAGACAAGACTAACCGGATAAACAGACATATTACTGCTTGCAAGTTTAGTGAATCTAACGGACATGAGGTAAATAGAATGAGTGTATAGTTTAAGCATGTTGCTGATAAACATATATAGTTGATTGGCAGTTGGTCATCAGATAGTATTTATCTGTTCGATATCAATGACTCGCCAGATGAATCAACATACAAGACAGATAGCTTCAGCTCATCTCGGCGACGTCGTCTGTCTTCACTGGCCTCAGAGGAGATAGCGTTAAATCGACAGCGAAAGACAATGTGGAAAAATAGCGTCAGCCTGGTTGAACAGAGAAGAAGTCATTCTGCTTTGAGTGCAGCATATGATCTACTTCAGCACATCAAGAATCAACCTTCAGGTCGGTCATCCATGCAAGATAAAATTGGTGAAGCCTGTTCTTTATTCATAGCTGTTGCTGCTTACTACTTGTTACGTCTTGACAGAGACAATTGGTTTTCTAATAGACTACCGGATCCTTGGGAAGATTGGGACAGATATTTCTTTGTTCATGAATTACATATCGCACAGAAACTGTTACAAGATGCTGAAGGGACAGCAAGTTCCATCAGAGCTTGGCAAGCTCCATGGTGTCTGGCTGTTGGTTTCTGGACAGTGAGAGGTGGAGCCATTCCGATTGCTGATGCCAATCGCTCATGGTATTTACGGAAAAGCATGCAGTACATTGAAGATGCAAGACGAACATTTATGGAACAAACAAGGACCATTCCATCTGCATCACCAACTGATCAATTGGACTCTGTGCATTGGGAAATGATGCGGCTATTTTTAAATGATTTACAAGTAGCCGGTGCTCGTGAACTAGGCGGTCACAGTAGTATCAATACCCCAAACAATGAAGCTCAGCAATGGGCACAATACATGTATATTACACAGTACAGTGTAGAGGAACTGAACTCGTTTATCACACTTCGACAAACATTACATCGAGAACATTCAACCAATAACCAAAATCAAGCAAGTGATGAAAGCACATCTGAAAACGATGACAATACGATTGATTTTACACCACAACAACTACTTAGTATGCTTAGAAGACTTAGTCAAGAAAATAGCAATGAAGACGAGGACGAAAGTGAAGATGCAGAAAACGAAGAAAGTGAAGAGGACAATGACGATGGCAACGAAGATGACGAAGACGACGATGATTCATATTCACTTGACTTGAATGAATTAGAAATCTTTCGTAAACGTGGGCAATTTTCACTTGAAACAGATGTTGGTGTTGTGAAGCCGAGATCAAAGTATTTTGGCCATTCAAATATTGAGGTAATTTATAAAAAAAAAATAAAGTAGGCAAGTAATAATACAGTTAGATAAACATACTTTTTTTTAGACTATCAAAGATGTCAACTTTTATGGACTTCAAGACGAATATATTGTATCTGGAAGTGATGGTGGACATCTATTTATTTGGGACAAGAAGACAACAAAACTAGTTGAAATCTTACATGCAGATGAAGAAGTAGTTAATATAGTTGAGGGACATCCTTCATTGCCTATTCTGGCCGTTTCGGGCATTGACTCAACCACCAAGATATTTACGCCTACATCTCGCCCTTTCTCTACTTCACGTATAAAGGAGCCTCATCGAACAACCTCGTACTCAGCATCATCGCATATGTATGAGTCACAGGACATAATACGCGCCAATCGTGAAGCCAATACAAACAGCAGCACTGACATTTTTATTACGCAAAGTATGATGGCTGCTTTGACAAGGCATCGGTTGAGTTTGATAACAAGCGAAGATGATGACGAGGATGAGGATGTTCTGTATATCTAATTGTAACAGCGATAAAGAAGATAACATCAGCCATTTACAAGAGACTTGCAGATTGAAGATCAATCTAGACTACAAAAATGCATTCATACTGACTAAATATCTTAGTGAAGGATGAGCTTCTCGTATCAAAATACCTTTCTGTAGTCAGCAAATAATAATAATAAAAAGGGCATAAACATCAAAAAGTACATTTATATTTAAGAATTTGTGTAAAGAAGCTAAATCATATATACATGTTTTATTTCATGCCTTTTCTTCGCCTTAGTTTCCGGTCTAGAGTCTCTAGCCATTCACTAGTAATAGCAGGATACATCTTGTCATAGAGATCAACCTGTTCTTGTTTTTTAAGCTTAATTTCTTGATATATTGCATTAGAATACCGCAAGACATCACGATTTGCTGCTTGGTCAAACTCTTTATATTGTTGTTGATTCCAGTCATGTAGAAGCGTGGTAGTTGTGAGTACAGAGAACGGTAACAAAAAACTGGAGTCTCTCTTTTTATCTTTTTTTAGATCAATCAGGAATTCATCCTCTTCAAACTCTTGCTGCTTTTGTTTCAAGCTGCTCAAGTCTTCATCTGACAACACTTTCTTGTTAAGCGTCACTCCTAATAAACAGTTCAAATTTGCAATACTGCTTGGACGGGAAGCTCTTTTAGTATAGACATTTTGTTTTCCTACAGTCTCTTGTTCTTGTACTAAAGCAGCTTGATCAACAAAGTTGTATATGGAATCTGTCAAGTGCTTTTCATTTGCTTCGTACTGATAGAGTTGGATGCATTGTTTGATTTGCAATATGTTGAGCTGATTGAAGGACTGGATAGCTGATCTAAAGGATGTCACGTCGTTGAGCTGCGATAGGCATTGTAGAAACTGAAGCAATTGAATCAAGGGCTCAAACAATCTGTTGAGGCTTGCTGGAAGTTTGTTATTATATACCCAATCTTCTACAACAGATAAGTTCATTCGAATTTGAACTGCTTTGGATCGACAGAGATACCGTTTATATGTGAGCATGCGATTCAATATTTCGCAAGATATAAAGTGCAGCATTTGAGCTATCGCTTGAATTATAATAGTCGATGGAACATGATACGACTGTAGCATACAATTCATATAAGACAAGAGCCTGACAACAGCATGTGGAGAAGCTTCAGATGAAGAAGTTGAATGGGATAAAGAGGTAACGCGTGTTGATATACTTGAAAATGAATCAATCGAGTCTCTTTTTTCGTATGAGCTTGGTCTGGTATAGGATTCATTAGAGCTTCTAGTGATCAAGCTACTGCTTCTTCTAAGAAAGCTGCTCCAAGTGCTTACATATTCTGTGCTGTCTAGTTCTTCAATAGATCCATACTCCATAATAGAAGCTTCCAACACTCTATTCAGTCTCTTTTGTGTTTCGATCATGCAAGCTGAATAGGCTTCTGATATCACTTCAGACAGCCTCTCTTGCTCACTTATTGTTGATACAGATAGTCCTGAATCTTTCTTTAGGCAAATTGTCAATCGGCATAGATTAGCTATCCAAAATGATAGCTGCTGTAGTTCTTGCGAGCTTTTTTTGATAGCTTGAGTTAATTTAGTTATTGCTGACGAAAGTAGCGCTGATAGCAATTCTTTATCGAAGCAATAATGAGCATAACGAGCACTTAAGAAGATCACATTAGCTGGCAACCAGAGTTCGTTGTCACTGTAGGACTGGTGAATGGATAGCTTGGAATTGGCTGTAGATAGTGCATGATCTAGAATGACATCCAAGTCTTCCAAGCTGAAAACAAACATTTGATCTGGTAAACACTGATGCCAGGAGAAGGTTGTCATTTTCTCGATACAAACTTTCCATTGCTCCAAGTCCTCGTCTGAGCAAAACTGCTCTTGACTTTTAGGAATAACAACAGGCCGCTGTAACAGTTGACTCAAGTCTGGTGGTCCTGTCATTTTGTCTTTAATATTAGAAGGCTCCTCAGGATTTCTTCTTTGCTTTAGGTCAGCTATTTGGTTCCGGTTATTGAAAGGGGGATCGACGAAGTTTGCAGTGTTATGTGTATGACCATTTGAAGATTTATCATGAGCTTGATTTTCTGTGCAATTTCCGTTTTCTAACTCTTTATCATACGAACTTATCAAGCTCCTAGTAGAAGACGACATTGAGTATTTAAGAACATTCCTCATGTCATCTACTCTTGTCAATTTGCTTGCGCCGTAGTCCAAGAGCAATTGAATTGTACTGAGCTGATCGCCAACCACAGCCCAAGTAAGTGCAGTCCAACCTTCTAATTAATTTTGTTTCTAATAAATACATCTTCAGTAAGAGTCTCATTTTTCCCTACATACTTTTGTCTTGAGAATCTAACCGAAGTTGAAACTGATTTAGCAGAAAAAACGTGCATTCAGGATGTCCAAAATAAGCTGCATACATCAATGCATTTGTTCCTGATATTTCGCCATCATTTTGACTTTTATGTACGACTTGTCTGTTGCTTAGTTCCATCAAAGTTTTCAAATCGCCTGCTGCAGCTGCATAATTGAACCGGTCTATCATAAAGCGCTGACAGATATTATTGCTTTTCGAAGTAGTACAACTGCTATCAAATTCATCGGCCTTGTTACAGTCTTTTGTAGGCTTGTTTTGGTCTTTCAGCAAAAGACTTGTAGTGTTTGTAACTACCTGTTTGCTGCATATCGCATTCGTTTTGATCAGTTGGCGAGATATCGTTGCTGTTTTTTCTGAATGATTGACATCTGAAACATCCTTCTTAGGTTCTAGCCCTGAAACAGGCTTTTTTTGGTTTGACAGTTGTGTTAACATTTTCGAGAATTGTTTATAGTTATCTGCTATTTTTGAAGAAAGCTCGTCGCCATTCATAATATCATTCGCTAATGTATGTGGTGAAAGTGATATTGAGCTATCAGGCATTGAATAATGCTTGTCTGTAGCTCTGCTCGAGCAATTGAATCTTTTTGAGTTACTTGAGGATATGTCAATAACCAGCTTGGGAGGCTTCTTCTGAGAATGCAAAGTGAAGTTCCGACGCGCTTTTACTGGCTCGCAAAATGCAACTGGACTCGATAGGCTCATATGCAAGAATATCGTTAAACAGAGAATTGAAGAATAAAGAAGAAAATAAAACTGAACTAACAGGAATAAGGAAGAGTAAAACGCAACGAGTAAACATATAATACATCAAAAAGGAGAAAATAAAAGAAAGGATCATCACCAATTGACCCTTTTTCTCTCTCATTTACACTAAGTTACACAGGATATCAGTAATGAGAAAAGCAGGTAAGTTGTGACATGTTGCATAATTACAACACATCGCATTGTCTGTTTGATGCTATTTTATTGAATGCTTACTTTGATCAAACAAATTGAATGTCTACAAAGCACTCCAATTCTTTTGTTTAATCGACAGTCCGATATTTCAAGCGACAGAAACTAGTCTTAATCCAAAAAGAGAGAGAGAAAAAAAAATGATGCTTACAATTTGTACAAGCACAATACAACAAACAAGATAGTAGCACATGTGCTTTGCTTCCATTATACTTGCATTTTTCCATTGGCTTGACAAAGCTTATTTTTTCTTTACTGCTTTCGGTGTAAACAGAATTGCTCAAAACTTAACTAACCTTTACCCCTCAAGTATTCTAAGCAAACAGCTAGATATGAAGCTACCAGGATGATGACTGTCTATAGAAATAACATCCCTTTAAACCTTTTGTAAGCGTTTGATGCAAGCGTCACCCAAGTTCTAAATACAGCAGGAAGTAGACAAAACTTTTCACAACTGGTCGAGCACCTCGAATTAGCCGCAATCCCATCACTGTTCCTGCTGCTCATTTCAAGTGGGCAATTAACCGAAGAATCAACAAGCGGAACCAAAACGAAATAATAAATAGCTTATATAATGATAAACATTGTGCCAGTTTTGACAGATTGCTTTCTTATCTTGCAGCATATCCGCACACGTACTAATTTGAAGAAGAAAACATTTGCTAAGACTGTAATTCGAATCCTGCTTAGCATTTCTTTGCTTACTACCGTATTACTCAATCATCAAATGTTCCAGGCATTGTCAATCTGCTGTATTCCCTCTTTGTTGCTTCTTGATTTCACACTTTTGTACTGCACTGCTTTAGAACATCATAGGTGGATATTGGAAAAATACAGTCAGCAAGGAAAGTGTCTGAGGGAAGAGTAGTCAATCTGCAACATCATTTATTCAAAACCCAACTATTTGGTAGATTTATCGAGGAAACAAAAAGAAGATAAGAGAGTGTTTTTCTATCTATTTTTACTCTACGTTAATAAATGACAAATTGATTTCTTTGCTCATCATTACCATAAGTGTTCATGCGTTATTCTGGCCATTAAGAGTAGGCGTATGCTGGCTCGCTATTGTGTATTCTATTTGAGATATGTGGCATCATTTGTCACTAAACATATGTCTCTCAAGTTTTCTGCATCGTTATTGATTAAAACTATAACGATGAGTTACCGCACTGTTGTTCTAGCTATGGATAATAAACGCTGCCAGTAGCAACCACATACAACATCAAGCTTTGCAACAAATGCGGTAAAAATGATGTTTTTGCTTGAATATATTTTGTAACTCAATTTAAGATGGTAAAAATCTTGACAACTGCAAAACTACTCAATCAACAAGGGCTTTTCTAGGAACAACAAACAATCAAGTCTAAAACATTCGATCAATATTATACAAAGCGACTAAATTGAGACTGGAGGCTCTGAATAAATAAGTCTAGAGTCACCTATTATTTTACATTTTAATTGTTTGTTTGTCCCAAATGCTTTAAAGATGCTAAAAATAAGTGTTTTTTTGTTGCTGTGAATAATCGTTCTGATGATAGTAAGTGCCATGCTGCCTATATGCCTCGTTGGTTTGCATTTGTGTAGAGGGATAGTGATATGAATCTGATTGACTGAAGTCGTCATATTGGCTATATGTTTCAACATTTGTGTATGTATTTGGTTGAGTGTAAACATTTTTTTGGGCAAAAGAGCCATGCTGCTCATAAGCATTATATACATCTTGCAAATTGTATGTCTTCTTGCTCAGTGGCTCTTGAGAATTGCTGATTTGATGCGGGGGATAGGTTGGGCTGTTGGGGACTGAGGTTTCATAGTTATTCTGCTGTATAGGCTGATTCAAATAAGCTGTAGGCGACACATCGTATATAGCACGATCTGCTGTAACAGCATGATTTTGTATGCTTTTTCCATCAAAATCATACATGTAAATCGTTCTTCTATTCTCTTTATCACTACGGTACGAGCACAATGTGAAAAGGGAAGAGATGAAGGCCATTAGAATACAGCCAAGTCCAGCACCAACAAGGTAAATAGAAATTCCCCATTGATGAGATAGTCCAGGTATATTTTTTTCAACCACCGATAGACCTTTCCAAAAAGTGACGATTGCAAGAGCAAGACCAACTGCTCCTGAAAGAAAAGAAAACAATGATGCAAAAATACTAATAAACGGAATTGCATTGCTATTTCTATAGCGTCGGATGAATAAAGTGCCTGAAAAGAAAAATGGGCGCCCGTTTAAAAAAAGAAAAGAAAAAAGTAATTTATATAATTTATGAGATGTAATTTAAGCTTACATGCAAACGCGACAAATGAAAGAATGACGGCAGGCATAATCAAGACTATACCCTTGAAGATAGCAAGCTCAGGAATATTTTGCATAGTGTTGATTGCCTGTAAGGCTACTGAATCTGATGTACTTATTCCATATAGCTCTGCTAGCTGATTGACATCTATTTTGAATTAACTTGTTCAGCATAATTGTCGGAATCTTGAGAATTATATCTACGTTACCAAATGAATATCCAGGCACTTTAGGGGTGCAAGATATTTGTATAGATGAATTATCATATAAACAGGAAGTATAAATTCCGTAACGTATTGATCTTCCGGTTTGTGCTTGATTGATTCTGACAAGATATATTTCTGGCAAAAATGAACTTTGAAATGCAATACCAAGATTGGCAATTAGAAGTGCAGTCAAAGAACATGCACTAAACAAGAGTGCTAATAAATTCGAAATCATTGTTTATGCACAAATCAATAATAATAAAAAAAAGAAAGATTGAGAAGAAGAAGAAAAAAAAAGATAAAGACAACCAAGTCAATTGATTATATTGTTCTATTTATTGATCTGCTCCCTTTAAGATAATTATAATTGTACGACGTTTGTGCAATGTTGCGTACCCTTCATTGTTGACACTAAATTGTGCCATGTGAATTTACTTTTTATTAGCTAAAGAATATACGTTTCATTAATTTCGTTTATTTTTTGAATACAGTTAGACAACTGAGAAGCTAGAGTTTAAGGAGGAAAAGAGGACTAGAACGGTGTTGCTATCTATTTGCTCTAGAAAAAAAAATACGTTTATTGTTTATCCTGACTAAATATTATAGGGCAAATAGGAGTTTCTGTGCTATCTATGATTATTGTGTTTACGAGACATTACTCTTTTTGCGCTTCTTTTTTTTTTTGCTTTGCATTTTCCAAGTATGCACTGATAGAAATATGTACAAAAACATCTTTTACGAGATATCTAATTAATTAGCAACAGCTGTAGCCTTCTTCTTTCGAGGAATACCTCTGCCATGATTAGGAGTCCATGGACCTAAACTGTCATTGGCATAAAAGTCCATTGGATAGACGTCCTGCCATTGAGCTCTTCCAAAGACAATAGATGCTTCATAGGGTGTCAACAAAGGCTTGGGGAAAGCATAGCCCCAGTCAATAGACAATCTTGGGCATGCAATTTGAATCCAGCTTTAAAAATAAAAAAGAAACTTGTAAGAAATCGTACTAGACCAATAATCTTGCATTTTAGAAAGAACTTACGCATCAACATCTTCAAATTGCTCGAGTTTACCTGGGAAAATCTCGGACAAAAGGACGTTAACAGATTCTTTTCCTTGTTCTTTGATTGCTTGCTCCAAATATTCTAATATCTGAGGTTTTCCTTGGCGGCCTAATGTACCGAGAATAAGGCCATATTTCTTGGCTTCTTTAGCAACAGTGACAGCATGCTTTCGAAGTGAATGCATTTCGCTATGATCATATCTCTCACGAGTAAATGTCTTTCCGTAAGGATTGTATCTATCATGAGAAGTAGGTGTTAGTTGGATAAGTAACCAACTCCAAGGTTGTTATATTTACTGAAAAGCAGGTATATGAGGATTATGGATCATGATTGACTCCAAGTGAAATCGACCATCACCAATAAATACAATATAATCCATATCTGCTATTTTTGGTGCAGTACAACCTAAAATTTCGCCTGGAGATAGAGGTTTTGACTGTGGCACGATGACTGTATAATCTTCTTCAAGTGGTGCTCGGGATGCTTGTAAGGCAGCAGCAAATTGGATGGTGCCGACAAGAATAAGTCGCTTGCCTTTCTCAAAGTTTTTTCTGACAGTTGCAATAAAATGCTGTGTATCAATACCAATATCTACAAACACATACAAAGTCTCGATGGTAGTAATGTCTACAGGAACTAAACAACTATGACCATAATGAACCAAAAAATCGCATCCCAAAGCTCTTGCGGTATAATCGTCCACACAGCAAGCACCATATGTAACATCACCCATAATCAACGTTTCAGCATTACAAAATCTAAATCCATAGAAACACAAGTGTTAATGGTAAATGTGAGTAGCTAGTCACAAGCAGATAGCTTACACTTCCAAAATATCCGCAATCAGACAAGCAAACATCATAAGGCCTTCTGGCAGTTGAAGAGCGACTAAACAAACTCTAAGTAAACCCATGGCAGATCACATAGATCGCAAACCAACCTCTTTTAGCGTTAGCTTTTCTTACTCTCCAGACGGTTTTGTGAATTTCAAAGTTGTAATTTGAAGGAATCTACAGGAAATGGCTGCATAAGATTCTGCTTGTTAAGACCTGAAAACAACTTACAGATTCAATAGCCTTGTTCAATAATGCATCGTTTAATATTTCTTCAGGAACTTGATTTGCAACACGATTGCCTCGTGCTCTGGGTGCTTCTAAGGAAGGCAAAACACTAGTTAGGCAAACAATGACTAGGAAAAGCTTGAGTCCAACATACTTGCAAACCCAACAGCACCGTCTTCAATAGCACCAGCTTCTTGAGAGTCGCTGGCATTTTTCTTTGCACGTCCAACAAATCGCTTTCTCGGCTTTTTGGTGTCTTCTGAAGTTATAGTAGGGGGTTGGTTTTCCATAATAAAGTGAGGATATGAGAAATCAAAAGAAGGTTAGAATTGACCGACAAACTCAAGTAGCTGCAAATCCAAGCCACTAGCTTTCGTTCTTTGAAAATAGCATAAATTTTGACCCTTTGTTTTCTAGACCTCTACAACTAAGAATTTACTCAACTCTTGCTGTTCTATTCTTTCCCTCAGGTGTACTTCCTTGTTTGGGTATGGCTTCCTCTGTCAATGATCTCGATACTGAGAGTACCTGGCATGAAGACCAAATACACTCCCTTAAACATATTTATTGTAAGAGGATGGAAAAAAAACAAATAGAGAAAGTAGCTGCTTCAATATGGATCAAGTGATCGGAGCAGGGGATTCAGTACAAGGACTAAACAATAGGCTGCTAGGAGGGCATTCAATATCTACGCTATCATTACTGCTGATGACAGACCAAGCACTGGGCTCAATAAATCCGAGCAGTAATTTTTGAAATGTGTTCGCTTTTTGTGTATTTTGAGCAAGTGGATAATTTATTTTCAAATAAAGTGTGTATAATAAAGAGCAAATGAAGTCCATACTCGCAGAGCATAGCTGCTGAATTACTCTTGAAGAACAAGACTAGGACTAGAATCATTGGATTCTTCTTCCTTTGTGTATTTGCCAATCCATCCAAGAACTTGATTGAGATTAATTGATAAGTCACTATATGCATAATATCTACTGCTGTGATAACTTACCTTCTTTGTGCCATCTCAATGAATTGGCAGGCTTTACTACCCAATGACTCTCATCTGGGAAGTACAAAAGACGAGAAGGAATACCTTGTCTTTGAAGGGCAGTAAAAGTTGACAAGGATTCACCTAATGTCAATCTAAAGTCATTTCCACCGTGAATGACTAACATTGGTGTCTTCCAGTTTTGAACATAATTAGATGGTGACCATTTTTCAAATCCAGCTCTGTTTTCAGGATAGATAGGCGATCCTCCAAACTATGATACAACACATTAGCATCAGCCAAGCGATAAAATATATTATCAACATTACCTCTTTTTCGCTGAAGTACAATTCGTCTAGCAAAAAGAAAGAATAACAAAAAAAAATCCAAATCAATCATCAGCCATCAAGAACAAATAATGATATTGTACGTACCAGTAGTATAGTATACTTGTGCAGCAGAAAACACACCATCATGGTTCACTAAGACCTTGAACTTGTTGCTATTACCATTGATCCAGTTAGTCATGTAGCCACCATAAGATGCACCTAAGCCAGCAACACGCTTGGAATCAAGATAATTGTATTTGCTCAAAACGTAATCAAGACCAGTTTCAAGATCATAGAAAGGATGAGATCCCCAATTGTGACGGATTGAGTCAGTAAAGGCTTGACCGTAGCCTGTTGAACCGTGAGGATTGATAGCAACAACAGCATATCCAGCACCAGCAAAAATTTGAGGATTCCAGCGAGTAGACCTAAGTATGCATTTGTTAAGCAACGAAAAAGCCTCTACAGGAAAAGATAATTTGACTTACCAGTTATCATTCCAAGCGCCTTGGGGACCACCATGGATCAAAAAGGCGACAGGGTATTTCTTACCCTCTTCAAAACCTGCAGGCTTTAGGAACCAGCCATGAACCTCTTGGTTTAAAGCACCAGTAAACCGAATATCCTCAGAGTCAGAAAAATCAATTTTGTCAAGCTTCTGCTTCAAGCTTGACTCGATAGCAAGCGATTTGAGTTCATTTGAAGAAACTTTCAATAAGTGTGGTGCAACAGGATGTTTCATAGAGCTGATACCAAAGAAAAGGTCACCGGATGGAAGTATGCTTAAACCGGTAGCATATTTTTCGTTGGTCAAGGTTTTGACTGACTCTGTTTGTAAATCAATAGCGAAAACCTTATTGCGGCCTTGTTGCTCAGCAGTAACATAAAGAGTTTCTCCATCAATAGAAGATACGACTTCATGGGGACTACTGTCCCATGATTCAGCAATGGTTTTTCTTTCTTTGGTTTCGAGATTATATGTTGTGATACGGTTTCTATCCGATTCATACTGAGGTTCCATCATTTGGAAATAAACCAAAAGACCTGAAGCTGTAAAATGAGGGCTAGAAGAAGCAGCAGGAATATCCTTGTTTATAGCAACAGGCTCTCCCTCTCCACTTGTAGGTACAATGTAGATATGGGCAGAAGTTTGCCAAGCATTGTCCTTAGTGTTGATCTTGGCCAAGAAGGCGATTTGCGAAGCATCAGGAGAAATAGCGTAATCGCCAGCATCACCTTGAGGGAAAAGAGGCGACTCTAAGCCAGTGTTTTTCAACAAGTTGATAGGATTGCTCTCGATCTTGTATTTGTTATCGCTGATAGCAAGATGAGTCACGAAAATGTTATTCTTTTTCTCTGGCACATAGTGATCCCAATGTCTAGTATATTACGTAAGCAAATAGTTGAACTTCACTAATTAAATGCATTTGATGTTACCTAACCATAAGCTCATCGTATGCTAAGGCTGTATCTTTTTTGGTTTCCTTGATTTCGTTGTCTTTCTTCAGTGTTCCTTCAAGTGTGCCATCGTCGGGATAGACAGCAGCAGAAAATGCCAAAAGCTTCTTATCAGCATTATACTTTACATCTCCGATAGATATAGGAAAGTTGGAAAGACGGTAAGGACCATCCTTTCTATTGTTCAAATCAATAACATACAGCTGGTCAATCTCTTCCTTTAGCTCTTTGTCGTGGTGAATAAATGCGATATGAGTATCATCCAAAAAGAATGGCTCGCTATCGGAAGTATCAAAAGAAGCCTTTGTCAATTCTTCAACAGAGTTTTGTTCAATATCTAGAATAAACAGGTTACGAGTCGCCTATGGTGTATAATACCAAATATTAAAATTCAAGCAACAAAAGTATATGCTAAACGCTACCTTTGCTTCTGTAATGTTATAAGCTGACTGTGCATAAACAGCAAGAGCACCACTTGGGGATGTAACAGGAACACCAGGACGTGGTAACTGAATGAGATCAGCAGGTGTAAACTTTTCAGCCATAACGAGTGCAATATTAAATAAGGAGACTCCAAAAAAGAGAAGTCTGCTTTTTATGATCATTTTGTAACAGTGAAAAAAAAAAGAGTAAAGCTGAGCGAACAAATGAGAAGTGAGTTGGCTTATATTTGAGAGGAGATTAGCTGTTAAAGCATATTTTGACAAAATAGGAGATTTACTTATGAAAAAGGAAATTAATGTCTCCGTTCTCGCGGCAGCTGCTGTCAAAGCCAGTTTTCAAGTATTACAATTCGAGATGATGACAAACAAGGTATATTTTAGCTGTCATATCTCAGTTTTAGTCCCTTGCACACAATACGACTAGTAAATTTCGTTCACTAAAAAATCTAATTAGTTTAATTAGTGTCTGTCCGTAAATGAGTATCAGATGTCTTATTGTCTTTATTAGGGATCGTATTTTATCAGCATCAAAATCCATTCTTAACACCAAGTAAATCAACATTATGGACAAAAGACTAGAATGGTCTTGAAAACGAGATCGCTTTTAAAAGAGTAACATAGCATTTCGCCCTGTTTATGGGAGTTTCTATCTCTTTACCAATAGAAATTATTATCTATTAGATAGTATTTATTCTTCTTGTTTGATCCTACTTTCGTTTTAGACTTCTCTAATGTCTGGTTTGGTTTCTGCTAAATTTCCATCACTCATTTAAGACAAACAGAACGATTAATGAATTATTGTCTCTTTTTTATAACTATTTGCCTTCGTGTACCTGATCTATCTACGACAGCCAAGTATGCTAGTTTATGTTACTTGAGAGAACAAAGCATTTGTCTTTCTTCAACTTAAAAAGTAATTTGTTTTGTTTTCGTTTAAAGCTGTTCTTATAAGTTCTCTGTTTTTTTATCTGAAAAAAAAATCGGTTGCATTGATGCTTCATGCAAATTAAAGACAGTTTTTAATTATACTCAAATCTATTGGTGAAATCCTCTTCTCATCATTAACGAGATTCTATTACATACAAGCTGTTTTGATTTCAATCCCTCATTTTTCTTTTTTCATATATGTATATACAGCAAAAAGTAGGTTATATATTCCCTTAAAAAAACTCTGCTCACAATACTGATTCTTTTATTCTATCTTATTGACATTCTGGTTGCCTTCCGATGACAGTACTCCACTAACTCAATAACCACTTAGCTTTTTATTTATAAGTATCGTTGAGCTTGTCATCTTCATATCTCTGCAACCCAACCACATTAAGCATATTTGAGTCATTGCTAATTATGGATTCAAAATGCTTGTGCTCCATCCATATCCTCTTGTTACCTGAAGCTCTTTACTGCATCACTCTAGCTATCTTTCCCTTTATTGTCAGCATTTCGATATCTGTTGTATCTCCGGATCTATTGTGCTTTTGCATATCATCATGTATAGAAATATGTTTTACATCATTTGACGTGAAAAACAAGAAAAGAAAAGAAAGCTCATGCAATTCATATTCTGAAAAAGCATGTTGCTTCTATCAAGCCAACAGAATAGTCGTTATCCTGCAAGGCCAACTTTGTTTCTAATGACTTACCTAGCCTTCACAAACATGCTTGCAACAAGTCTATTTCGTTTCTCGAGATACAACTTTTGTTTGACTCTTTCAGACATACCTTGCGTTCCTTAGGGTTTTCATGATAGCACATCACGTAGAACTATCTAACTCATTCCTTCACATGTTTTTGCCAAACTGTCTAAAAATTAAATCCTTACCACTTTCATATACATGTTTGTTTCTTCAGCAGCAATTTTCTTTCTGTAGTGTCCCTGAATTCACTCTTTGTTTTTCCTATCCCATTCTATCATTTCAATCTTGTGTCAAGAAGTCAAAAATTCTATATAATGCTCTGCGTGTCCTAATACAGTAAAGCCTAATTTGTTTCATGACATTTGTTGATAAGACTTGAAGGCGTTGGCTTATTTCAACTGGTAGGATTGCTTTAACTGATGCATTTGTTTTGTTTAGAAAGTATCTTGTCTATTGCATTTGAATCTGCTGTCTGAATATGTCTTTTGGAGCCTTTTGTTTTGTTTTGTTCCCTTTTTATTGTTGTTAGTACTATTGCTATTATTTTGTATACGACCTACTTGTAACCAGACAGAGTGAAGCTTGATGTCCACTGCATATGATCTAATTGATGCATTGATTTGTTACGATGTCTGGCTCACTCTGCAAACCACTACAGAAGAAAGAAAAGAGAAACAGATTCTCTTTGACTTTCCGTTTCATACTAATAGAGCATGTACTAGTGATCCATATACATGACATGATGGCTTGTTACTTTGGCTGTTAAAATAGTACTTGCAAGTCTAGTATGATCCCATTTTAAAATAGTATCGGGTTTCTTTGAAATCTTGTTTAGCAATAAACAACATCCATCTACATATATATGTATATATATGTATTTTCTGTACCCTGTGTTGTTTAGACATACTTGTACATCAATTCCTACTCGGTGTTGTCCAGAGTTCTCTTGATACAATGTGCTGTCATTGTACTATTATAACTCCCACCAATTCTATTGACATTTACTTTTGTTTTTATCTCATATCCATCTTATAATTTGTTACCTAAACAACGTAGTACTCATTGTATACAATCTCAATCCTTTTGCTCGGTAGCAAAATCAACATGCCCATCGTTTATAAGCCAAAAGAAGGGCATTATTAACAAGAATGCATCTTGAAACTCCGACAAGATAATGGAAAAAAGAAACTCTCCGGCGGGGAATTGAACCCCGGTCTCCCGCGTGACAGGCGGGGATACTCACCACTATACTACCGAAGATGATATATTTTATTAAATTGTTGCGTAATACACAATCTAATTTTAAAACACGATTGCCGGAGATTTGCCGCACATGTGTCGGAATAATGCCGGACTTGCTTACATTTTCGCTTTTAATGCAGCACTTTAGCCTTCTTTTTCCTTACTTTTCCTTACTTTTTCTTACCTTCAAGTCTTTATTGTTACTATTACTTTTATTGTTACGGTTACTTTTGTTGTCATTGTTAAAGGACAGTTGCCCAAGCATGCATTTCGAAACTCATAATGCTTTTGTTTCGACACTTACAATGTCATTCTGAGCCCTCCTAAAAGAAAAAAAAAAAAAAGAAGAAAAACAATAAGTCTATCCCAAAAGTCGTCAATATTCATTCTACCAAACGGCTAAGCCAACAAAACACACACACACAATGCTTTGCGCTAAGCTAACAGCAACATCATATTGTACCTTTCTAATCAGTTGATGGCGACACTTTGTGTGATCTGATGTGTTAACCAACAAAACAACTGACATGCACTCCTCTATCTGGATATAGATTCAGGCCATAAAACTATTTGTTGTGAGCATTTGGAATCCATATACAGTCCTTTATAGCAGAGAGATACAAAATCAAGTGTCTAATCTGACAACTGCTATAGAAGCATAAACACTGTTCTTGGACTCACAATGGCTATAAGGGATGTCATGTATTAGCAATAGCAATATTACTGTCTCATGCCTTGTAGAACTATAAAGCTATCAGTACTTTATCATTTACGTCTCAATCCAAGAACTACAATGCTGGACTGCTGCAAGTAGTTGCTTGCAAGTAGACAAGACAAAATGTAATAAAAACAGACATTGGGCACCAAAGATCAAGTCGCTTTTCAGTGTCAATTCGATGATGCGAACAAAGACAAACTTTGTCTAGTTACAAAGTCATCCTTTTTTTTTTCTTTATCAGAATAAACTTGAGTTTTAGCTGTACTTTGCTCTTGCTCCTTCTAAGAACCCACAAATACAACAAAGAGAGAAAGAGAAAAAAGCGTAAGAAAATCTAAACATATTTATGGCTTTGTAAACAATAGCAGATAATTGTTAATCAGCAATTAATAGCTTTGTCAGTTTGGATGAATTACTTATTTGAATGACAAGTAATGTTTCCAGAAGGTTTTTGATGTATCTCTTCTGTCTAAATATTTCATAACTACAGGATAAACTGCATTGACTATGGTCTAGATAGACTCCATTGATCTTCCCATGCTTGATGTAATCCAATGTTTATCATTTACTAGACACTGCAATCGGTATACCAAAAGTACATGAAGCACTTTGGACACATTCAGAGACATTAAACCAATGAGATTCGTTGACAAGAGTGTTGATTACAATTCAAGTTTTATTGCTGTCTGTTTCTTCTGCAATACCAAAGCAAAATCCTTTCTCTACAATTGGCTAAATCATATGAGCCATATAGAACGACCAACTATTGAGGCAAACAAAAATTCAGATAAATGCTATTTAGCTGCTCGTATGATATGATTAATCTGCATACTTTTATTGATATAAAAATATCTATATATCAGCATTTTCTCTCTCTTACTGCAGAATAATCAACAGTATATCAGCCAATAACGGTGTTAATCAGTAATGTAGCTTATCTTCTTTATAAATACGAACGAGAAAGAAATCTTTTTTTCTTTTTTCTAATTACTATAAACAATGTTTTTTTTACATACAATGGCAACAAAGCTGTTCAGTAGACCAGGAGATATTACCAATGATTGCCTAAATGAATAGACTTGAAGCTTCTTGCTGGTTATATGATATGCAGAAGGGGGACTGTTCGAAAGAAAGGTATGTATTTTATTATGATTGTCATCGCATATCTGTATAGACTTAGCTCTTGAACAGATTACTTGTTCCATATCTGAAAAGAGAGAAAAGATACTGCTAGAGTGAAGGGATGAATAAAAAGGACTCATCGAGCTTAAAGATATCCGAAAAACAGAAAACTAAGACTCTAAATTTTTTCAAAATTGGAGGTAAGTCATACATCATTTTTAGAGGGATTATGAATATCGACACACCTCAGCAGTATGCCTGTACTAGTTTCCTCATATAACTTTCAATAACTTATGATCATGAAGCTTAAAAGCTGAATTGCCCAAGTCAAATCGAAATGCATGGGAAACTAAAAATGCTTTGGGGAACAAAAGGCAAAAATGTAAAAGTAAAATGAAATGAATTAGATAATTTATGAGGTACCAGAGAGAAGGAACTACTATTGTAACAGAAGGGAACCAGGATCTTTTGGGGGTAAAGAGGCACTCAAATGAATAAGCTAATCCATTTCATGGAGTATGTGACATATAGCAGGTCAATGGATCTTCCATGGAGAGAAATAGGGTATTAAATACATATGACAAATGTTTCATCTTCTATATCCTAATCATTCATAGCTATATTTCAAGAAACAAACCTACAATATTCAAAAAGGCATAACTAAACTGCTCTTGCTTTCCTGCTGTAGAATTGCTAATGAGAAGAATTCAAAGCATTTGAAAGCCACTTCTTTTTTGTATTAAAGCAAACAGCTGATTTAAGTATAGCATTTAGCACATGTTTTCCCGTTGGTGTTCTACTGAATTTATTTTCTCTCTATTTCTTTACTCGATCTGCAGCAGCGATCTAAGTTCTATCTTTTGTCCTCACTCCCTTTTGGAGACCCTCTTGCCAATCGAAGCCGCCTCTGTTATCAATTGCCTACTCTATGCTGATGATGTAGTTCTAATTGCTAACTGTACGTGCATGCTCTCCTTGATATAACTCTGTGAACACCACAGCCGTAGGGCTGGTTACTGTTAGGATCCCAACAAGTGCATTACATTTAGTCATCATTCCTCTTCTCTTTCTATACTCTTCATAACTCCTCTGTCCTACTTCGCTCTTCTTTCTCTTATTTATGTATATTCCTTTTCCCTGGAGAATATATCGGTGGAATGATGTTGTTTTAATGATGCTACTAAAGTCTTATGCACTGTGAACCAACTTGCATTTATTGGAATGAATCTTGGAGGCTTCAACTCATTACTTTCCATTCGTTTCTATACTCAGATAGTTCGCCGTCAATTAGCGTATGTCCTTGTCATCATCCCTCTCATCGAATGTGTCACTGATCAGTCGGGAATAGACATAGAACAAAGACGCCCGACGAATTTTGGGATCCACCAAAAATTCCTCTATCCAGGTTGTGTTGCACCCTGCTAAATAATACTTTATGAAAGATAGATCATATCTACTTTGGATTTAATTCCTACTGTGCTCCTTTTTTGTTTGATCCCTCAATCAAGTTTACCTGGTGCCACCTCTTTCGATCTCTGCTCTGGTGCAAATGTCAATTCCAATTTTCCTCCATTACCTGACGCCTCTTTCATCAACTCTGCTTGCAAGATTACAAAGAATCATTTAACCATCGCCAAGATTCGCATAGGCATACGTTACTCTCTTACTGTCACCCAGAAACCAATACGAACCCTATCCTCTGGTTGACTTTTGGCTATGCTGCCCTCTCTCCTTCCTTCTCAATTTTCTTACTACCAGTTGCCCACGTTCCTTCTACAATGCTGTTCTTTGGACTATCCGCTGGTCCACCATATGCATGGTTTTCTGTGAGCTTGACTATCTCTGACCCTCTAAGATTTTGCCTTCTCTGCTCAGCTATCTAGGGCAAAGACTCCTTGTTTGTTTCCCCTCCCTCCCCTCCATTCACCTAATATCTTGACGTCTAGCCCTTCCATCCCAGAAAAATCTTCAGACACTCTATCATTTCAATATGCCCCGAGTAATATTGTCTAAATAAGTTGTGTAATCAATTGGGAAACTTTTTGTATGTTTCAATTGTAACAAGCGTATCCTCCAACACTCTAAGATTTCATCCCCTCTACCTGACAATCAAGAGCAAAGACTCCTTGTTTTGCTCCCCTTCCCCTCAACTGACGAAGTAGTAACATCCAACCTTTTCAACTAGCCACTCCTTCTTACTTTCCACCCCAGAAGGATTCTTAGCTTCCCTCCCTTTCACTTCGATCTGCCCCAGGCAATTTTGTCTACATGGATTGTGCGCCCAGTTAGGATATTTTTGTGAATGAAATTTATGTTCTAATTGTAATAAAAGAAAGTGCCTGAATTCCAAATGAAGGTTGCACAGAATTATTGGTGATCTTGTCTTTCAGTTAAGCTTTCTCGTTATTTTTCTTTTTTTTTTTAGGCACAATACAACAATGGCCAACAATGATCACGTACAGTATATACTCTTGGCAGAATTTGACATTGACAAAGGTGCCAGTCTCACTTATCAATATCCAGCCGAGACCGGTACAGATGAGCAGTAAGGTTTCTACGAAGAAGCACTGATCTGCACAAACTGATTTCAACTATAGTATTTTGTCAGAACTAATGTTACCTGATGGTGCTCATCTCAGAGCTGAAGATTGGACTATTTTCTGTTTGAATCAAATGACACCTGATCCTGACCAGCAACCAAAAAACGCAGATCCAGATAACAAACCATTGCTCTATGTTCTCAACTTGGTTAGAACAAAGCATGATGCTACCGCTAGAAGGTATTTCTCTCTTGCCATATGTTCAATGAAAGCATATAGACTGATATTTTAAATCAATTAACAAGAGGTGCTCGTGTTAAGGCCATGGCTATCTGTACACGACATCAGTATCTACATATTTATAAGGTAAGCCATACATTTGCATTGTCAATAAATTTAGGCCCTAACCTTTTTTTGATGTGTAGCCAGTACTACTGCTAGCAATGGAAAAATACTTTGAGAAGCCTTCAATTGAGATTCTTGAGTCACTTTTCTTAGCAGTCAATTCAATGGATCTCTCTCGAATGCCCAAGTTCACTTGGCATGAGCGACAAATCCTTAGAGCATCAGACAACAAAACAATGTTTGAAGAAATGTTTATGGATGAAGAGCCAACTAGCGCTTCTAGTGAAGCTGAAGATAACAGCTTAACAGAGGCTTTTGATATAGCCAATCGAATGAGAAGAGGTACTTACATTGATATTGCTTCGGGTAATGTACGAGAAAGGATCCCTGTCTTCAGTAAAGACCGTCATTTCTTTGAGACCAAGATTAATTATGAGGGCATTAAGTTACCTATCAAGATCCCCTTAACGGTTAATCCTGAAGAAGTTGGTGATGTAAGCAAAACTACAATTAAAGAAAAGAAAGAATGCGTGTGTATATTGATTTGCTTTGTCTTTTTTACAGTTTTCAGTTATAAAGTTGATCAACAAGTTTACACCAAGTCCAAGTTATCCAGGATACCCTAATCCGCATCACCCTCATCTGGACAGCAGCGGTCCATTTACTCACCCAATTATGATCCTGCTGAATGCTTTGCTTACTCAAAAACGTATAGTATTTCTAGGTTATGGTCATCCTTCAGGCGAGGTCGCCAACTATGTATTGGCTGCTTGTGCTTTGGGCTCGGGTTGTGGTACTGTTCTAAAAGGATTTACAGAGCGCGCCTTTCCTTATACAAACTTGACTAGTGTGGATGATTTACTGAAATGGTACACATTACTTTTATTTTGTGGTTATTTCAATCTAACAGTTTTCTCTTTTGTATATCAAATCAATAGTCCTGGATTTATTGCAGGTGTAACGAATCCTACATACGAAGAACACACCAGCTGGTGGGATATTCTGTGTAATATTAGTACCGGCAAAATTACTGTCAGTGATCATTTGGAATCAAATCAGACTGCTTCCATTCCAACAGCAGCAGCTCGAAAGCAGTCAATTGCGGTACCAGATGAAGGGCTAGCGGGTCTTTCTATTACAAATCGATCAGCTCTTGATTCAGAGCAAACTACATCAACGCCTTCCAACGAAAGGGATAGTGACAGTGAATTTATGCAAGAGGTCATGACAGCCATCCAAGCACATTATGGCGAAACCTCCATTCGTGCTAAATTTCAAGACTATGTCCTTCGTTTTGTTAGGTTGGCTGCTGTTTACGAAGAAGAAGTATATGGCCAGACAAACATCGGTTGGAAACTGCAAGAGGATAGCTTAGGATGCGGTCCAGTTTTTGTGGATGAAGCTTCCAAGAAAAAAGAGTTGAAGGCAAACGCAAATCGTATTGAAGGTTGGCGTCAAACTATTGCCTATCGCTACTATGAGCATGACAGAAATTTATGGTTCCAACATACCTGTATCAAGAACTTGGATGTCTATCGACAGATTTCCAAATTCAAAAAACTGCGCCATATACCTGATCAAGAGATCTCTGCTATTTACGATGTTTTCTTGAAGAGTATTGTTACACACCGACAGATGATTGAAGTAAGTTCGCGCGCTTAACTCTAACCATCGCTTGCTAATGTTTATTCATTTGTGTATAACAGTTTCTATCCTATTTACCTCAAAATCAAGGCGGTCTCTCTCCTCTAGGCTTGGGACTATTTCATTCAAACCCTACTATCAGACGTCAAACAGTTGATCTGTTTCGCCGTCTCGAAAGAAGTCCTATCGGGATTAAGTTCATTCATGACCTCTCTCGATTTCAGCGTATTGCATATGAAAGACAAGTGGCTCTATTCGAAGCGGAGCAAAACCAATCAACTACCTCTTTTGCTTCTTCGTCGTCCACAATTACCATAACGCCCAATATACCTCTTTCTCTTTCTTAATAGTAATTCGCTTTATACTATTTATTCTAAATCTGTACTTGTTTTGGGGGGTGAAGATGATGTGGGATGAGAGTCGGAAGTAGAATGTAAGCTGACTACTTTGAGTCGTTTGAGCCATAATTCAGCCCGCTCAATGGTATCAGAGAAGATAGTTGAGACAGAACCAAGCATCTCAATTGACTCATTACCAAAATTCAGTAGCCGGACAGACGCTTCATGGCACGACTGCTCTTTGTGCACAGGATGTATTTGCTTTTGATCTAATGCAGCCCATCGATTAGGTAAATCAAGAATGAAAGATCGAACGTTGGCTTTGGCTTGTTCAGGCAATCCTGCACCAGCATACCGACTGACCACATCTACCACTTTGCGTAATGTATCTATGATTTCTCGTCTGATTGAGGCTAACGTTGAACTTTCTATTGTTTCATCTTCCATTGCTATCACTTTTGAATTTGGCGATGATGGTATGATAAAAGAAGCCAAGTGCTGTCTTAATAAAACCATCTGCTGTTCGATGTGTCGAATGGCATATTGAAGCCAGCTGAGACAATAACGCAAGCACTTCATGGACTCCTCTGAAATAACGGCGGCTGTTGTACCTGCTGCAGAACCTGCGTTAAGTACAAGTTGCTGCCATCGACTCTTTTGCTGCTCAGGACGAATCAATTTGTAAGGACGATGAGGCGATGTAGAGCGAGAAGTAGGTCTTGATTTGCCTATTACATGCATTAGTATGTTTTTATAGCTCGGTTATATCCCTTACGTTCTCTGGTGGTATGACGGTGGTGTACAACATCCTGATGCTGATTGTCATAAAGAGAAGCCCGAGCAAGTGCTGTTGTAGCTGCCAATGTATCTTCATCATCAATAGACTATTTAAGGGTTATTCAACAAGATGCTCGAACATATCTCTATGTTTGGAACTTACCTCTGACTTTAATTTACGATCATAGCCTAATTTATCGTAAATAGGTCCTGCATATGATTCTATCATTTCTGCTCCATATCTAACAACTGAACTAGAACTTTCGTATGCCTTCAATGCAGAATGAACGAGCGTTAAGCGACTGATAAAGTGAAACGGCTCCTGAGGTTGAGAAAGTGGTAATTGGACTGATTAAGGTTAACTCCTTAGCCGCTGTTAGTGTGACTTTGGATAGCTTACTAGATTCTTTTTCAAGATCCTGTTTATGACAGATTTCGATGATTGACAGGGCCGAAGAGGAATTTGACATACTTTGAGTTAACAAAGATAAATAATAGTTAGAACAGAAAGAGAAAAAAGGGAAAGAAAGAAAAGAAAAGGGAGAAGAAAAGGGAATGAGAGGAGGGAGATTTTTATATTCAATTTCACATGTCAATTGCAATTGTATCGGTACTCTAAATCATAAACAGAAACACTTTGTCAAAACAAAAGATGGATAGACTAATCCAGTGGGTGAGAAGTAAAAGAAATAAATAAGCTGAGTCGTCAAAAAATACATAGAATTAGTACGTAGACATAAGCGTTCTTCTGTTTTCAGGATATCAAAACACAAAAACCTGCTAAAACATGCCTTTGTTTCATCCTTAATTAAGCTAATTCTTTATTGCTTTACAAAGCAAAGAGATTTACAAGAAACAAAGCAAAATTTGATCAGCTTATATTTAGGTCACTATTTTCTAATACAAACTTTCGTTAGATCGCATTACAACGATGAAGGGTAAAATAAAACTTGCAGTTTTTGTTTTGGATTTGAAGAGATAATAATAGCAAAATTGAATGTGGCAAAGTACAGCTAAAACTCAAGTTTATTCTGATAAAGAAAAAAAAAAGGATGACTTTGTAACTAGACAAAGTTTGTCTTTGTTCGCATCATCGAATTGACACTGAAAAGCGACTTGATCTTTGGTGCCCAATGTCTGTTTTTATTACATTTTGTCTTGTCTACTTGCAAGCAACTACTTGCAGCAGTCCAGCATTGTAGTTCTTGGATTGAGACGTAAATGATAAAGTACTGATAGCTTTATAGTTCTACAAGGCATGAGACAGTAATATTGCTATTGCTAATACATGACATCCCTTATAGCCATTGTGAGTCCAAGAACAGTGTTTATGCTTCTATAGCAGTTGTCAGATTAGACACTTGATTTTGTATCTCTCTGCTATAAAGGACTGTATATGGATTCCAAATGCTCACAACAAATAGTTTTATGGCCTGAATCTATATCCAGATAGAGGAGTGCATGTCAGTTGTTTTGTTGGTTAACACATCAGATCACACAAAGTGTCGCCATCAACTGATTAGAAAGGTACAATATGATGTTGCTGTTAGCTTAGCGCAAAGCATTGTGTGTGTGTGTTTTGTTGGCTTAGCCGTTTGGTAGAATGAATATTGACGACTTTTGGGATAGACTTATTGTTTTTCTTCTTTTTTTTTTTTTTCTTTTAGGAGGGCTCAGAATGACATTGTAAGTGTCGAAACAAAAGCATTATGAGTTTCGAAATGCATGCTTGGGCAACTGTCCTTTAACAATGACAACAAAAGTAACCGTAACAATAAAAGTAATAGTAACAATAAAGACTTGAAGGTAAGAAAAAGTAAGGAAAAGTAAGGAAAAAGAAGGCTAAAGTGCTGCATTAAAAGCGAAAATGTAAGCAAGTCCGGCATTATTCCGACACATGTGCGGCAAATCTCCGGCAATCGTGTTTTAAAATTAGATTGTGTATTACGCAACAATTTAATAAAATATATCATCTTCGGTAGTATAGTGGTGAGTATCCCCGCCTGTCACGCGGGAGACCGGGGTTCAATTCCCCGCCGGAGAGTTTCTTTTTTCCATTATCTTGTCGGAGTTTCAAGATGCATTCTTGTTAATAATGCCCTTCTTTTGGCTTATAAACGATGGGCATGTTGATTTTGCTACCGAGCAAAAGGATTGAGATTGTATACAATGAGTACTACGTTGTTTAGGTAACAAATTATAAGATGGATATGAGATAAAAACAAAAGTAAATGTCAATAGAATTGGTGGGAGTTATAATAGTACAATGACAGCACATTGTATCAAGAGAACTCTGGACAACACCGAGTAGGAATTGATGTACAAGTATGTCTAAACAACACAGGGTACAGAAAATACATATATATACATATATATGTAGATGGATGTTGTTTATTGCTAAACAAGATTTCAAAGAAACCCGATACTATTTTAAAATGGGATCATACTAGACTTGCAAGTACTATTTTAACAGCCAAAGTAACAAGCCATCATGTCATGTATATGGATCACTAGTACATGCTCTATTAGTATGAAACGGAAAGTCAAAGAGAATCTGTTTCTCTTTTCTTTCTTCTGTAGTGGTTTGCAGAGTGAGCCAGACATCGTAACAAATCAATGCATCAATTAGATCATATGCAGTGGACATCAAGCTTCAATCTGTCTGGTTGCAAGTAGGTCGTATACAAAATAATAGCAATAGTACTAATAACAATAAAAAGGGAACAAAACAAAACAAAAGGCTCCAAAAGACATATTCAGACAGCAGATTCAAATGCAATAGACAAGATACTTTCTAAACAAAACAAATGCATCAGTTAAAGCAATCCTACCAGTTGAAATAAGCCAACGCCTTCAAGTCTTATCAACAAATGCCATGAAACAAACTAGGCTTTACAGATGAGATACATTTGAAGTCTATCAAGTTCTACTAAAAACCATCAAATGCTTTCAAGTAATGGCCTGTACCAGGCTTTAATTGCAAGCAGCTATTGAGAATCGTACAAGTACAGCAATAAGAAAGTCTGAGAGAGACACATAGCAACAAAAAGAAGGCCCAATCTAGGTAGTCGAAATAAGCAAGTGCACAATGAATATAAAGAATATTCAGCTTATCATATAACTCCTTTACACAACATGACTACACAGTACCAGTGTAACTTGTCCTTTTTTTTTTATAAAGAAAACAAAGGCGTTTATTTTCAATCTGTCTTCTTTTCCGAAACAAGTCTGAGCAATCTCTGAGATATTGGCGAATTCATCGACTTAATAATATCCTTCAACTGAGAGGCCAGTTCGTTTGATTTAACAAATCGAGTTCGAATATGATAGAGGAAGTCGTATACTTGCTCCAAAGCTTGTGTAGTCCATCCATCTCTCAAGTCCATCAGAGTAGTCACTTGCTTCACCATATGCATCAGCTCTATTAGAAACTAGATCAAAAAGCAATTAATGAGAGAAAATGTACTATTTGCTTTTTTTAATGCCTTACATCTGCATCACCACAATCTAGTTTTTCGATACGATGTAATGCTGGTCCAATCAAGAAACACATGTATAAAAGCTGAACGTCTGTCTTCACTTGTCCTGAATTACGCAATTTCTGGGTATATTCCAAGAAAATGGAGAATATATCCAGACTTGAATAATGAATGATACTATGAAACAAACATAAAAAGCTGTTGGGTGCGTTTGTGCTATAATTGTGGAGGTTAAAGGTGTAATCATTGAAGATATAAGGAAACATCATTGCTTTCCGAAGTCGTACACCTAAAGTATCTTTCAGAGTGGTTGTGGCGGTTAAATCAGGCATGGACTGAGTCATAATAAACTTTCCGTTTACTTTTCGAGGTATGCCACATCGTATCTAGAAGCAATCATTTTTCAGTAACAGAAACACAGACCTAAAAATAATAATAATAGCAGATTTGTTTACCAGTTGACAAGGCTCTGATACTTCTAATAAGTAAGGATTGGATGCTATCAGCTCATTCAGTTCCAAGAAGATAGGATGCACATACTCATTCTGTGGGAGCATGGGTATCAAAAGTCCAATGGCATGTAGTGTAAGCGCTGATACGCCTACATGATGTGATTTGCGCAAGAGTGCTAGATTTAACAATTGTCGTATCACAACAGATGGTTCAACAGGAGTAGCCATAATTTCTAATGCTGCTATCAGAACACCCTCAACAGCTGGACTTCCAATCTCTCGAAAATGCCGCTCTGGTAATTTGGGGTCAGTTCTTGGTGCACACTTTCGAGGATCAATATCTATGTGTACAAAGCATGAGTGTGAGTGTGTGTGAGTTTTTAAAATCTACATTACTTACTTCCTGCTAATTTGCGAATGACATTCTCAAAATAGATCGAGTCAAATGTGTTTTCATCTCCCTGTTCAGAAAATGCGTATCGCTTTATATCGGGTGCGATTGCGTATTGCTCAAAGTCTATTCATGCGCATAAGTATATTTAATTGCATTGTAGTCAGATCATTCTCACCTATTAGCTTTAGAATGCGTTTGAGTATAAGAGGATTTCGCAAGGTGGACGACGAGTGATAATACAAGAGAATATTGACAACAAAAGCCAACGGGCTCTGATGAAGATAGAATAGATGACCATATTTATCCAGTATGCTGGCTAACAATTCTAACTGGTCATATTCAATGAGTCTCATCACTAGACTTTCCATCCAAGAGATAAAATCGCTTATCACGCTTGAATAATAAATGGGAAGTTTAGTCTGCGTTTGAGGAATATCCATGGTAGGTTTGAATTGATGCATGCCATAAGCTTCGAATTCGTGGTATTCTGGATACTCATACAAGTATTGCATGAGCTTATCATGGAAATCTTCTTCTGTCCAATATCGATGATTGAATTTCAAAGAATCCCATAGGCTGACTCGCTTTTGGAATTCAGTTGACTCAAGTAGAAGGTAGCGCACATAGCCAATGGCTTTAGTCGTTCTATCTGAGCTACCACTTCCTTTCATGAAGGCAAACAAGATATGATTAAAGTTGATCCATTGGTTTTTCCAAATAAGAGTATCTAAAAGAGCAAATAACTGTTGTTTGGGTAAGTATTTCGAAAACACCGAGTCTATTTCACTTACAAATTCAGAACTATTGGGCGGGTATTCCACGCTTAAGATAAAGTCAACTAAATCAATGGTATTCGTTGCCATGGTGGATGGCGGAATCAACATCAACAATTTGCGAACAGCAGGCATATTGAAGCATTCGGTGGTGTTGTGTGTCAGAGCAATCACCCATATGCTACACAAGAGAAGAGGTTGGTTTTCCAGGGCAGAAAAAAACTGAAGTGTCATATGTTCTGCCTCGGGTGAACCTTGTAGTATGTATGCAGTGAATGCCTTGTTGCTATTCATTAGATATTGAACCTTTTGAGGTGTCACAGTAGGACGCATGGGCAAAGATGTGTTTACTGTATCATAAAAGGATTGCACAGCAGGTGGAAAGAAAGACATGGCCTGAGGAGACCATTCAATGCGATATTCATACAGGCTAGATAGCACACGGTGAATTTGATCTGTCTTAATATCTGCTTGTCCTCTTGTCTTGATCAAACGACTGATGGTACAGACTGTGAGACGTGCTAGCATTTCGCTCTCACCAAACCAGATAGGTTTTTCACGATGCGGATCATCGAGTGACCGCAAAAGTTTAGCATCTGTTTGCATGTGCTACATAAACAATTAGTCAATACGAAGAGTAGTAATATGAAGGTACTGTATAACTTACTATCACATTGATAGCAAATGATTCCAATGTCTGATAGCACTGTCGGTTTTCGAGATGTGAAATGGAGTAACGAATGTAGTGCAAAAGCCCCGAAGAAAACGAAGAATACTTCAAGAATCGAATAAACCGATAATTCATCAGTTGCAAGATACTCTGCAGCCATCGCATGGTTTGGTCGGGTAACTGAGGCTGTTGTGTTGCTTCTGTTGTATGCTTAGTTTTGATGATCTTGTCGCATCGTCTCAATTTGTCCAGAATCTCTTTCATCATGAGTTCAGCCCTTAAAAGTTTATTAGTTCAATAAGCCCTGAAGGAAACATTGTGAACTTACGAGCAAGGTGCACTATAAAGCAGTTTATAGACAACATCTAATACGTTGGGTGGTACACATGCAACAGAAGGAGAGCCAGTGTTTGATTGATATCTTGGACCTGTCTCACTATCTAACATCATTTTGTAAATCACTTGTAAAAGTCGATGTTTTGCATTCACGCAAAGAAGATCTAGTAATTGATAGTTGAGCATACCGCCCTTGATGTAGGTAGCAGAGGGATAGCCTAACGTATCGACTTCTGCTTTCGTAGGCACTAAATAGACATAAAGGGTATATGGGACAACATCCTGTCGCAACTGACTCTCCATAGCAATTTTAACCATTTCTTGCAAGTCTAGCTGACTAAATAAAGTAGAGTTGGTGGGTACATTGCTATGGTAATAGCTACTAAAATAAGCTTGTACTTGATAACAAAGGCCAGCATGTTGCAAAGAGGTGGCAATGAGGGGATGTCGATGTTTGATGCTGGCTACATCACGAATATTGGCTTTTTGATGGTTCACAGCACATTGTAGTGCCAAATCACGCAAAGTAAAGGCATCCTTTGAGTCTGTCTGTTCTTGATTGTAGAGTCGCACGAGTTTGCCAAAAAGCTTTTCTTCTTGTTCAAAGTCCTTTTGAATGACCTCTTTAGAGACCTTTTCGATATCTATAGTAAATGTTTAGCGACATGATTGTCTATAAGTTTGATTCATACTTACAAAACAACTGTAACAGTAACCAAACAAGGCCATTGTCTTTAGCAATTCGGTCTTTAGCAGTTGGGTGATAAGGTTCATCATCAGAAGTATAAACCAAATCATAAAAGTCATGAAGTAAATCCTCATAGGTAAAAAAGCTAAACAAACAGATCAACATGATTGTATTCTAGTTCCTTTTTTCTTATTACTTACTCGGCTGAAACAAAACTGTAGAGCTGATCTGCTGTTTCGGTCATCAATTCCCATAAATTGATATTACTCGGAATCATCATTTTGATGTCTTCGCTACGGATGGATGCTGTTGCTGGATTGAATGCATCTTGGGATTTATCAACCACTGTAAGATAGAGTTAACTGGATATTAATTACATTGTCTAAAACAAAGAGTGAGAGAGATTTGGCACTCACTTTCTGTATCTTGATCATCTCGCTTTTCTGTTTGACTGTAGTGTTGGATGCAACGTATCACATCACGCACTTTGGCTACCATGGCTTTTCTGATTAATGTAGTATCTAGACCAGTCTGAGTCAAGGACATGGCTAGCTCTCTGAACTCGTCCATGGGGGCTCTTTGGAAGAGCATGTCTCGAAAATGTGTCTGAATATTGGTGGAGCTACCTTCTTTGACAAACTCAATCTAAGCACACATACAAATCAAAGTCAACAAACTATTATAACCAACATGCTATAAGCATACCAAGTCGCCTTCAAACATATGATAGCTTGTTCTGGTCGTCAAATCGTTGTATTCATGGCGTCTACTCATTTGAGAAATCAATGGCCATGATGCATCGGGTGGCATCATCAAGAAAGCCAAATGACGCCGTCTCTTACCCAATTCGTTGATAAACTTCTCCATCACCCAATGTACACTTTGAGCAAATGTACCATGTTGAAAAAGACCGTACACATCAGGAAGCTAACAAAGCGTTAACTATTCGTGCTTCAGCAAAGAAAAAAAAAGGACATACTTACAGCTACAATCACATCATAGTGAGAAACAGCACCAGCGCCATCTCCCAAGGGGCCAAGTAATAATAAATTAATCAGCTCCTTCCCCTTATTGATGCAATCCACTTGTGCAGTTGTCAAATCAGCCGGTAATGTGTTGATTTCCCTCAGGATATGTTTAATGATATTGATGGCCATGAGAGAAGGAACATGGTCGATCAAGCGATGATCTTGAAGGATAGAATGTGACAAATAGGTGATCGTCATCAGCCAGATGTTTTGATTCGAAATAGAAGGTTGTGGTGCAACAGCTGCTTCAGGTGCTGACTGAGCATTCAAGAAATGTCCATATAATTCAGGGAATGAATAGACGACATCATAATAAGATATTGCAGTGCCTATTGATTTAGACTGTGCAGATCCAATCGTAACAAAGTCATGTTCATTCTGATAATTCCGAATAAGAAATAGATCCAATAGCTCTTTACCGACTAAGAAACATTTCTCTTGCATAGGATTCATGTCTGTTGAAGGTAGTCGAGTTAATTCAAGCAGAACGTGTTTGATGATACTAAGGACGACAGGTGTGGTGATGACTGCATAGTGTTGTGATGTACTCTTGAGACAAGAGAGCATAAATTGGATGGTGATGATCCAAATAGCAGGTTGCAGAGTGGATAGGGTCAGTGCTAAGTCTTCTAACAACAGGCCCAGTGGAAATGGCTTCTGTGGTGTATTTAATGATGGCGTCACAGGAACTAGTTTCAAGACATGATGAATGAATGTGAGTAGTCTAGAGGTTTTCTCGAGTGTTAAAGGTGGTTCTCGGTATTTAAGCATAATCACTTTCAATTGATCTGTCTAAAAAAATGATGAGCTGCATAATCGAGTAAAACGATTGGATAAACACAAAAAAAGAAGGTTTTCAACCTACTATCGTTCCACCTCCAGCTCGAGAAGCCCTCACAAAATCCATAGCTAGAGCCTCGCAGTGAATGCGATGAGTTGTATGAATGTGATTAACTATGCTGTTATTATAGTTGTGCTCATCTTTAGTGTCAGGATGGAGCAAACATCGTCTTCTTTTTCTAGAAGGACTTTTATCAAAGAGCCTGAAGCAATAACGCGATCAGTATCGTTGGTATTGCCGCTTTATTTTCAAAAATTACACACTACCCGTCAAACGTCTGAATCGATTCTTTTTCTAAGCTCGACCCATCCTATCCACAAAAAGAAAGGGGGAATTAGACTCATTTTTTTTTACAAGATAAATCAAAAGATAAGAAAAGAAAATAGATTACAGCGTGAGGCTGATTGTCCTGTATATCAGCAAATAATCGAGATATCACTGCTCTTAGAGGCTCCATACAAAGAAGAAGTAAACAGTTGCGTACTCCAAAAAATAAAAGGAACAAAGCACCCGAGTGGATCCTCACCAAAAAAAACGCGTTCGGAGTTTACCTCAAATTTATTTTTGGTCATTCACTTGCATGTTATTAAACTACATTTGAAGGCTTTAGAAAGGCTATAGGTGGTCTTAAACTTGAATATTGCATTCTGGATTACTGTTCTATTTGTTTAGTGAAAAAAAATCAGTTTTTTGTATTTTTCTATTCACCAATTCATTGTATCATATACGCACACTTTTGCATCTCTTTGAATTAGTTTATTTAGAGCTTAGAGAAACTAAAAAGAGCTTTTGGGAATTGCTATCGATAATGAACGAGCTAATTGGTTTGGTTTGAGCAAGATATAACAATAGACAAACAAAGATAAAATGTGAATTTACTGTTCATATTTCTTGATTCAACTACAAGTATTTAGTGTATATGTGAATACAACTAACATCTCATTCATTGCTGTTTCGAAATACCTAGAGAACAATCGATCTATCAAGGAAGAAAGTGAGCTTTGAACAAGATAGACGTTACTTTCGGAAGTCATTCATCTGCAAAAACAAAAGAAAAAGCTCACAAGAATCGCTCACAAAAAAGTTAAAATAATGTTCGTTTATGAATAGTAAGCAAATTAAATGAAAGAGCCAAACAAGTTGTCTTATTCAAACACTCTTCAAACCTTGTTATAAGCAATCTTGGGTTCTCATACTCACTGTCTCTTTCTCCGGTTGCTTTTCTTTTAACGCACTGACCGAAATTTGCTTGATACGATTGAGTTCTGGAGAAGGATACACACAACGATATTCGCAACTCTCAATTGTACTTTTGAATGCCTTTTCTCTACAGATGTTTGATGAGATATCGTCATTGAATTGGTAGTAATCTAGCAACAAATGAACAGAGTCACAAAAAGGACCAGACCCCTTTAGCTAAATATGCTTATTCATAAGGAAGGAGGCAACTTTTGCTTGTCGCCAGAATCAAATGAGGGTTAAAGCCCAAAGATTTCAATAGTGAAAATAATCACATTTTTTTTTCATGTCTTTGTTTTGTTGTCCTATCTTTGCTGGATTCTGTATAGCAATGATAGTGAAAAAAGGATCTCATTTATCTTTTAGAATACTGAGGATTTCTTTTTCTTTTTCTGTTTATTTGGATGCTCTGCTGCTATCACAAAGTACGTATTTGTGTGTAAGCGTACCTCACTTTAGACAAACTTGTTCTTTGACAACTTTGTGATGTTTGTAAAGAAACAAAAGACAATACAAAGAGACTGCTTGATAAAGAAAAAAGGAATGGTCATTGTTATGTGAGCTAAAGCTATTCCTATTACCAAGACTTAGTCTAGTTATCCATCGAGATTACAATTCACAGCAATAGTAGTTGTGATGGCAAGCCTTGAATTCGTATACTCTTTGTTTCGATATGAATTGAAAGAGCAAAAAACACTACGTAGGTAAACAGATACAAATACGAATTCTCTGTTTAGACTAATAGTTTATCTTGATGACTCTTATTCAATTGTTCTAGTAGTGAGTCAATTGGCTGCTCAATCAAAGCATAAAACAAAATGATAAGCATGATAATTTGGAGCATTCATTTTGTACCAAAATGCTTAAGCTAATGTCTCAAACTTGAATTAATTTATGCTTGAATCAAGAATCAAAGTTTTAATGAGATTAATTTTTTTTACGGTAAATCCTTGAATTACTGTGTAACACTACCCGAAAATAATAATAAACCTTCAAAGATCTTTTTTTCTTCTTCTTCTTCTTCTCTCTCTCTTTTTTTGATTGCTTGTCTTTTTTTCTACACAAGTCTGTCTCCACTCTCTTTTTGATTGCCACATTTTGTTTCAGTTTTCTCAGCCTTGCTCACTTTATAGTTGCGACAGAGAAAGGGCGAGACTGAAAAAAAGGAAGAAGAAGAGAGAGAGAAAGCGGATTATTTCTTTTTAAGAGTTTTCAGTGTAAAGAAAGAACATGGGCAATGCACAATCATCTTCTTCTGTTCACTCAGCTCCAAACAATACATTCCCTCCTAAGCCAGCATCGAGCCACAGTAACCAAACAAATGGCACAAGAGCCCTTCAACGTATTGGATCGAATGCCACTCTACGCCGACTTTATCACCAGCACAACCTATCTTCAGCCACAATGCCTAACAAAGCTTTGGCATGGAAAAATCAACATGGAGGAGGCGAGCGTATATTAGATATAGGCAAACCTACCAAATTCGAACACGGGATACATGTTGAGTATGATGATGACAGTGGTAAATTCATGGGCCTTCCTGATGTTTGGCAAGGCGATTTCCCTAGTGATGATATTCTTGATACCACCTTTATTCATCCAATTCTAGTCCCTACTTCTGAAGGTAAACAAAAAGTATTCTTTAGAATGAACCTTTCACTATATTTTACATTCTAAATCGAAATATTTATTTTAAGCTTCAGATGCCTCTATAGGACAGCCTTACAATATCAAACATCATGTTCATGTTGAGTTGGATGAAGATGGTGTAGGCTATAAAGGATTACCAAAAGGTTGGCAAGAACTATTGTCAAAGTCAAGCTATCATCCAAAACAGAGACATCCAATGCGGACTATAAAAACGATCGAGAGCTGTGATATACCATTGCGTGCAGACAGTTGGGATCAAGCAGATACTAAATCTGACAAAAAGCTAATTGTTGGGCTTGATGAAAGGATGTCATTGATGTTGCCTGATATTGAAGCGAAAGAGTCTTCTTTTTCGGCCGAGGTTCTAGAGGCAGTACAAGAGATTCAACAAGAAAGAGGTAATGGCACGTGTTCCCAAAAAGAGAGAGAACATGATCCCAAAAACAAAAATGATGATGAAGCTAACTCTCTCTCTCTATCTTCATGAAGCCGCTGAGCCAATATCTCCACTTCCATCATCTTCATTACCTCCTTCACCTCCTATCGTATCCTCACCTATACCGCCAGCACCACCACCATCTGCTTTGATAAACTCAACCTTACCACCTATTCCTGTCTTCCCTAAACCACCTTCTTCTATCCCAGTCTTGGGTAAAAAAAAAAAAAAGCTTTTATTTTAAATGGTCGTACCATCATTGACACCATTTTTTTTTAGATGATGTTGCTGATAATCCTACTACCAATCCTTCCAGTCTATACTACGAATATGAATTGATTGCAGAAGGCGAGTCTGGTCCACTTTATGCTGCCAAGCATATTGCCACGGATCGAGCTGTGGTCATCAAGAAGGTATCCAAGACAGCTGTCAATAAGATCACTAAAATTAGAAATGAGCTCATCACAATGAAGATGAGTCGACACCCAAACGTTGTCGAGTTTATTACCAGCTATGTTACACAGAATGAAATTTGGGCAAGTAGATGAAACATGCTATTAGATAAGCAGAATGAACTGACAGTCACATAGGTTGTCATGGAATATATGGATATGGCCTTATCCGATATTCTTGCTTTAGAGTCAGCCGAACAAGAGCCATGTATACAGATTCGGGAAGAGTTGATTGCACGTATCACAAGAGATATTCTAAGAGCATTGACACGCATTCACCGATTAAACCGTATTCATCGGGATATCCGAAGTGATAACATTTTATTGAATTTACGCGGTGATGTCAAATTATGTAAGCCAGAAAGAGAGAATGATGTGTTTTTCCTTTTGCTCATGTCTTTTTTTTTTATGATTTCAATAGCTGATTTCAGTCAATGTGCTCAATTGAGTCCATCCAAACCTAAACGGAATTCAATTGTAGGCACACCTTATTGGATGGCACCCGAAGTGATTACAGGTCAAGAATACGATACAAAAGTAGATATTTGGAGTTTAGGTGTTTCGATCTATGAGATAGCTCATAACAGTCCTCCTTATATTGAGCATCCTCCATTGAAAGCACTTTATTTGATTGCTGCTAATGGCTTACCCGCATTGCAAAAACCAGAACAATGGTCCGATGATTTTAAGGATTTTCTTGAGCAATGTACCTCTATCCATCCAAATCAAAGGCCTGATGCTAATACCTTACTAAAAGTAAGTTTGTATACCAAAAAAAAATAGATAGACCCTATACTTATATGATTATAAGCACCCTTTTATTACAAACTCTGTCGGTACAACAGAAGATATGATATCACTGATTACAAGAGCAAGGGAAATTGAAACCATTCAACAGCTAGAACAAGATGAAGATGTCATTGAAAAGGATTTTACTGCTTGAGCAATCCTCCTTTAATATACCCCCCTTCCTTCTTTCCAATATACATCTATTTCTAATGAATTTGCTTTACTATTTAAATATGACATGTATTTTATACAACAAAAGTGCCATTTTTTCTTTCAACTAAAATCATATAAATAATGTTCAATCTCAAATCGAACACTTTTAGCTATAGAACGTATGAAATCAAAGTTCACATTACACTTGTACTTTGCACCATCCAATCGATCCATATTGGTTGCTCTCACTAATAATCGCAACGTAGTTAGACTTGTGATCTGTAACTGAATATCGATGGTATCCTCAAGACTGTCTTCAAGAATACTATAAAAGATAGCCAGCATACGTTCAACAGGGAATGCCTTTGGTCCCAGTAATTGTTGACGCATCTTACCACCCAACTTGTCCACTCTGCCCTTACGAGTACCACCTCCCTTCTTCTTTCTGCGTTCTTCAGCAGATTTCGCAAAATAACGCACATCAAACCGTGGCGGATTATAGGATGCAAGGTAAGCTGCAATCAACAGGAATTTAGCATAGAACGGTAGCTCTACCTCTGCTCTACCAATCCTTTGTTCTTCATTGTGTTCGTCTGTCTCGTCCTTGAGTCTATCGCGTTCCCATTCAGCACTCGAGATCTCTCTCAGGTAAAGCTTTTCTGTTGCACTAGCAAAGTAAGGCTTGGCCTCGTACAAGAGTTTGGCTTTTTCCTTTTTATCCAGTCGTCCCTCTTGAATGGGTCGGATGTAGACTGGATAGAGAAGGGATGCAAAATAACGAAGCTCGTTGAGATCTTTACAGTTGATCTGAAACATGGCATAGATGACTTCTAAAAAGCCAGTATAAAAGTCTAGATCGAGGTCGTGGGTAGGTGTATAGTCCAACTGAAGGATCTGAATCGTGTCTTCTCGCGTGTACTCGGCAAATCGAATGAGGTAAGGATCAACAGCACCGCCTTTGATCCGAAACTTTTCAAAGACAATATTCGATATCATGACCACACATAGGTTCCTTTCTGTCAGTTCACCTAGCCTTAAAAGAACAGGTAGTAGATTGCCTGGCATATCACGAATCCTTTCTGCATGATCCAAGATCTAACAGGCATCAACACATTACTTTTTATTCACATACTTGTTTTTATATAACTTACCAAATAGACAGTCTCTCGATCAGGCGATAAACCTTCTCTTAAAGCCCTTACGAATTGTTGTGCATTCTCTATCTTTCGGCTTGAGGTATATTGGTTGTTTTGAGAAGGTTGATGTCGAACGAGGACATCGTGGGCATGTTCAAATATCAATCGAGGTGTAAAGCACTCTATGCAATTCACAAAAACGCCATGAGGTCCAAAGAATTGACGAACAAGTGTTGTTTTGCCTGTAGAAGGTGGGCCATAAACAAATATACTTTGTGGTGTGTAGTTGCTTAATTCAGACTATATACGATTTAGTACAAAGAAGAATGCAGTATAAACAACATTACACCTAATGTGATGGATTCGAGTTGATCAATCTGTTTCTCTCTACCGGGAAATCGTTCTCTTAAGGATGGCATAATAATCTCAAAAAAAAAGGGCAGTGTAGCTTTCTTTTTTTTTTATCATTTATAGTTCAGCTTCAACTGCAATGAATAAAGTCTTGATTTTGTAATTGATTTTTCATTCAATTGAGTTTGCCTGCTTTTATTTGTCTCATCACGGTTAGATCTACATGTTTGTGGTAGAATTCAAGTCTTGCATTGCTTGTTTCAACTTCAAAAAAAAAACACACACAGTAAAGCTGTAAATCTTTACTCTATTTTGATTGGGTATTTCCCTCCAATCAAATCGCACTCCCAAATCCCCCAGGCTTGTCAGGTTCATCCAAATTTTTTTTTCTACTACTTTTTTTTTTAACATTTTTTTTTATAATAATACAGCATGGCCCTATTGAGCACCATTGTACGTTCTTCTCGATCTCTTTATCAACCTACATTAGCACGTGCAAGCCTTTTACATTCGACTGCTGTTGTCAGAAATGCCGCTGGTAAAAAAAAAGAAAAAAAGATCCCGGTATAAAAATATTCATCTTTCTTGTTAGATACAACTACACGAAAGCCTTCTGCAGCACCAAAAGGCACTGTTTTAAAAGGCCTTCAATACATGAAGGATAAGCCAGAACCAGTTGCATTGGATGACTCTGAATACCCTGAATGGTTATGGGATTTATTGGATGAAAAGAAACAAAAGCAAAAGACAACCAAACCCGCTCATCGTCAATATCATAGAAAGCAAAATAGAGACGCCATTAAAGCAATGAACTTTATGAAGGATAAGAAGAACTAGATATTTTAATAATAAAAAAGACAACAACAACCATTGTATATTAAGTGTTTGTTTACCAGGGACGTTGAGTAGGGAAAGCAGATTGTCCATCTAAAAGAGTGTTAGGGAAATGAGAAAACAAAAGTTAAAGGGCTGTACTTACATTGCATTGATCCTTGTGGTGTAAAGATATTATTTCCAGTAGGTGCTGGTTGTTGTTGTTGTGGTAGTGGTGGTGCTGATTGTGGAGGAAAACCTGTCATTTGAGGTTGCATATAACCAGTGGGTTGATGGGATTGCAAGGGAGATTGATGGAATGCTTGAGGACTAGGTGTAGAGAATTGAACACCTGTCATTTGAGCTTGAAGTGGAGAAAGGGTGGGGGAACCAAATGGATTGGCAGGTGCTATAGAATAGAGAAAACATTAGATTTGTATAGATAGATGTATTTTCTCAAGACAACTTACTGGCTTGACCCCAATGTCTGCCTGTAGGCTGAGCACCTATTGTCTGTGCTCTTTGAAGACCAACTCCTGATGAATTGAAATCGCCTTGCTGTCCAGCAGCGGAAGCAGATGAGGCGTTAGGATTTAAGGGTGGGGGGAGAACGGATGATGATGGTTGGTATCCACCCATTGGCTGATTTTGAGAGGGGAAACCAGTCATTTGAGGTTGAAGACCTTGCCAAGGAGAAGCTGTATTAGGATTGGCACCTGTTTGCATAGGTGCCTGACTAGGGGGTTGCCATTGTCCCAAGGTAGGATCGGTTGAAAGTCGATGGTTAGGTGTAGGTCTTGGACGTCCAGCATGGGTAGGTGGATAGGCTTGTGGGGCAGGAGGACTGACAAAGCCAGTAGACATGGCTTGGAAACCAGTAGGCTGAGACTCAAATCCAGTAGGTAAAGTAGGTACCAATGAAGGTTGGAGTTGTTGTGGCTGTTGAGCCAGTTGTTGTTGCAACTGTTGTTGTTGAGATTGAATCTGGATCATCTTTTGTTGTTGCTGTTGTTGCTGTTGCTGTGTACCTGTCTGCATAGCCAATTGCTTTTGAAGTTCCAACTGTTGTTGTGTCAATTTTTGTAATTCTTCCAATTGCTTTTGTTGATCTCTAGCTTGCTTTTGTAAAGCCATCAACTGAATCTTTTGAATCTGTTCCTCTTCTTGTCTACGTTTACGCTCAGCTTCAGCAGCCTGTATTTCTTCAGCAGAAGGACCCTTAGGAGCAGGTGGAGACATGATAGGTTGTGGTGGTGAAGATTGGGTAGAGGTAGCTGTCTTGGTGGGCATAAGAGGATTGGCATCTTGACGAGGAGCCCAGGCATCGTCATTGAAGCCCATGAGATCACGTGTTGTAGAGCTTTCAGGTGCTTTTCCTTTATCAGACGAGCTTGTCAATTGGTTACCAATCAAGTCTAGAAGATCAGGATGAACATCTTTAGGTGCAGATACACTTGGTCTAGGTCTCGCAGTAGAGGCAGGACTTTTTGTCTTTTGAGGTTTTTCACTCGCCTCTATTTCAAGTTGAAGTTGACGCGCATATTCCTCATCTTTAGCAATCTGAAGCTCACGTTCCTTCTGATTGGCCTCTTCTTGTTCTTCAGGTGGTTCAGGCTTACCTGTCTCAATGTACCGTTGAATACGTTGAACATGGTTTTCTTTCAGACCCAAGGTCTTCATCTGTTTATGCGTCAAGTTCTGAATATCGCTATCATCCAGTTTTTCGGCCTTAAAGCTAGAGGCATACTGAAGAGAGGCTTGCATAGGAATGCCAATCATCATGAACCAATCGAACCAATCCCATCGTTCATTCACCTTCTTTTCAGAAGCCTCTGGTTGGCTAGGACGAGGGGGCATGGCAGGTGTAGGTGGGTCAGGGGAGGACTGTCGGGTGTGCGTCTCGACCCAATGAATATCATCAGGACACATCTTTTCAACAGGCACATCAATCTTGACACCATTCAGTTTATGGAGACGTAATTTGCCATTATGGAAATCAATGAACTGAGCCTGTACCTTGAATGTACCTGAACGATCTGTCCAGGTCCTGACCTTGCTAGGGTCAGGTTTAGGAAGATCTTGATGACGGTTTGATTTAGTACTGGTCGAACGAGCCAAGGTAGCTTTACGTTCAGCCTCCTTGCGTTTGTAATCTTCCTCTATTTGTTTTTGACGAGCAGCTTCAGCACGCTTGGCTGCCTCTTGAGCCTGTTTTCTTCTCTCGCTTTCTTTTTGTTCTTCTTCTTGACGGCGTTTTCTTTCCTCTTCCTCTTGGCGACGTCTTTCCTCTTCTTCTTGACGGCGTCTGCGCTCATTCTCTTCTTGTTCACGGCGTCGAATACGTTCACGCTCTTCTTCTTCTCGAAGGCGTTTTTGATATAAAGCATGTTCTTCTTCTTCACGCTTTCTTCTGATCTCTTCTTTATCTTCTGGACGAGTAGCAGTCATGCTACCAGCACCCACAGCAGCAGCAGCGCCTACAGCAGCAGCACCCATGGCAGCAGCACCCATGGCAGTTGTATGATTCTCTTGTTCTTCTTCATCATCATCATCAAATTGAATATAAGAAGAAGGAACGAGACCTATTTCACCATCTACCTTTTGAACACGCCACCAACCATCTGTTCTTTCATAGTTAAGCACATAAAGTTGTTCATTTTCTTCAACCGATAGTTCATCTTCTCCTTCAGCATCAAAAGAGTAAAGTGAAGTGCCCCATTTAGGAACACAATGGTTCTCTTCTTCCTCTTCACTCTCTTCTTGCTGTTGTTGTTCTTCCTCTTCTTGTTCTGTCTCTTGCACAAGAGCAGCTTGAGGAGCAGCTACTTCCTGTTGGCTGTTTAAGTGTGTATTAGATGCTTGAGCAGCACGAGTAGAATCAGCAATCTTTGCCAAGATCGCTTTGGCTTCTGACTTGGAAGCAGCCTGGAGATCCAAGACAGCTTGTTTAGGGCCCTCAATTTCAATGTGTAGAATTTTACCATCATAGAGATATTTGGTAACATCCAATATATGATATTGTTGCACAGGAGAAGCCTTATCTGTCTCACTGCCATAACAAATCATGCCATTACCAATAAACAGGCTACCCTTTCCCTTCTTCTTCTTTTTCTTGGCAGGGTCATATTCATTCACATTCCAGGATTGTGCTTCATCGGCAATTACTTCTCTACCCGTCTAAAATAAACAGATGAGTCTATGTCCTATAGTCATCTTCATAATGAGAAACCTACAGGTTGAGCTACTATGGGTTGAACAGTAGAGGTAACGGAAGTAACGGAAGGAGCTGTTGTTTGTTGTTCGTGACTTTCTGCACTTTGAACATAGTTGCTAGGTGCCAGGCCAATATGTCCTTTGCTTGACTTGACAAGGTACCAATCTGGGTCATCTGTCTCCAACAAGTCCATCTCTTCACCTTCTTCAAACGATAACTCTTCTTCCTGTTGAGCTACATAGTCATATTCTGCACGTACTTTTCCAATAGGTTGAATCTGATAAACACACATGAGCAACAAGTCTATACAATCGTCAAAGTACTTACAGGTTCCAAGTAATTAGCAGGCACCAAACCCACTGGACCTTGTTCTTCTGAGCTCTGTTTTAATTCTGCTTTCCACCAGTCATCGTCTTCTTTGTCAATCACATACAATACATCGTCTTGCTTTATGCTAAGCTCATCTTCTGTTCGAGCTTCATAATCGTATAACGTTTGACACACTTCTACGTAGCGCATGGCTGTGTTATTCGTGTTTTACCTCTCTTTATGGTATAGAGAGGAAGAAAATTTTAAAAAAAAAAAGCGAGAGAGAGGGTTTTTCTCTAGAGCCATTTTACTGTTTTATTTGATTACAATAGTAGTACAAGGTTCGATCCAAAAAAGGAAATCCATCTTCAGTGTGAATCTATGTCGTCATTGTTGTGGCATTGGGTACACATCCGAGATTGGGAGGGGTAAACAAAGAAGAAAATGCTTCAATAAGCCGAATGGGTTATTCTATAAGAAATAAAGGGAATAAAGTGAAGCAGATATGAACTCTAAAGGGAGAGCCTTATAAGCACCCATTCTGATTTATTCCTTTTTAAACTTTTCACTCAAAATCTCTCTAAAGCCAGAAATGATTTCATTTTCACGCTTAATCTTTTGTTCCTGAGCATGTTGAAGTACCAATCGTTTCTCTTCAGCTGAAATAACTTGATTTTCTTTACGAAGACGTACAGCATTCATACGTTGATGTCTAAATGGAAACATAAGTGCTTGTGTCTGTGATAAATGTGTCTTTCGTTACCTGCTACCACTCATCACATAACCTGCTCTTTCAAAATCTGCAATTTGTTCACCTGTCAAACCAATTTCACCACGACGAGGAATACGTTTGCCTTCTTTCACATAAGCAGCCATAGCAGAACCTTCACCAGGTAACAAGGCACTACCATAAGAACGATCATCATGGTTATTGTTTTCCATCAAAGGCACAGGTCCCACAGGAGCCAAATCATTCGGTAATTCCACTAATCACAGTTAATGATACATTGTCAGCAACCCAAAAAAAGAGAGGAGCCTTACCTTCTTTCTCTACCCAAAGATCTTGTACTGTATCTAGATGAGATTGATCTAGTCTGATGTTTGCCTGTTGTTGATCTGAACTGTGTTCAGATTCAGATTCAGAGGAACTGTATCGTCTCTTCTTTTTGTGTCGACTGCTCTTATGGCTCTTGTGTCGACTACTCTTTTTGTGTTTATGGCGGCGTTTACGACGTTCTCTTTCGTCTTCGTCTGAAGAATCAGTATCACTGTGTCGTTTCTTTCTGGGTGTATTTTCTGGTGTAAGTGAACGAGCACGACTAGGTGAGGGTGCCCAGATGGTCTTGGTGGATTCTTGTCTGACTCGAGTACGACTATATAGATTAAAAAAAAAAGAGATGGGTTGGTTGGATGTCATTTTATGTATATTTGCATCACTTGCAATTCCGTAAAACTCTCTTCGGGTCGAATACGAATGCCATCGATCTCTGTCATTGGTTCATTTCTGTAATCTCGGTTCATTCTTCTTGGTGGTGAAGCACGACGACGTCTATCTTGTCGATCGCTGGATCGTGAACGATGTCGATATCTAAGGAGTTCATCAGTCTATCATCCTCTCTCTCTTTCTTTTGATATTCACCTGTCAGTTGAACGTCTTCTGGGACTAACATCAGACGAAGGAGAGCGTCTTCTGTATGAAGGTGAACGTCTTCTGTATGAAGGTGAACGTCTTCTAGGCGAAGGAGAGCGTCTTCTATAGTCTGGTGAACGTCTTCTAGGTGAAGGTGAACGTCGTCTATAGTCTGGTGAACGTCTTCTAGGTGAAGGAGATCTTGAATAAGAGGAAGCCATAAAGAAAAAAAAAGTTTTTTTAGAAAAGAAAAAATAAAACTCAATAAATGCAAAAATGCATATTTTATTCAAAACACCATTTTTTTTTTTTCGAAATAGAAAGGATAAAGTGGTCTCTATTTAAAAGTGGAATTGCATAGGCTAAAGTTGAACAGTTAATAAGGTGGTCTGAAATGGCAAGGTGATTGGCTACCAAAGCTTGTATTTGGCTCTGAAGAAGACAGAAAAAAAAGAAAGAAAGAAATGATAACCAACAACTTCATTTTGCTACCTGCTAAAGACCATCACTAAATAAGGTGTTAAATCACTCATAAGGGATTGTTTCTGCTCTTTTTTTTTTTTCTAAGCATTGAAAACCAATCTTGACATGGAGCAGTCTAGAGCAAACAATCAGAACAGTTTCAATAGAGAGAAATTGCTTTTAAAAGAAAAGAAAAAAGAACAGTGGAGTATCATGCTTTATTTCAACTCTTTTTTGTATAATTCAACAAAGTAGCTTAGAAGTCTATATTCAAACTCCGGGTCACCCAAATTCAGGACACCCAAGCGGAAGTGACTTTGATTTTTTCCCCTCTTTTTTTTTTAATCATATTCCCTGCGCTATATTTTTCAATTTTTTTATTTTTTTGACAGCTCCATTCTTATCATCATGGCTTCAATTGTTCGTTCCTTGTTGCGTTCTAGATTATCTACTCAACGTATAGCCATTCAACCATGTCAACGTGCCTTCCATTTTTCAACACAACAACAACAACAGGGTGAAGTCAATTACACCGAGGCCTTGACAGATACATTTATTCAACAAGCAAAGAAACAACGTAGACAGAATGGCAACAAAGTCCAACCTACTCGTTTTGTTAAAATTGATCATATGCCACTCAGTTCTACTTCGGAAGACATCAACAAATTAGCCCGAGAAGCCTTTCCTAAGGGTGACAAGAGCATTAACGAAAGTAAGTGAACACTTTTAAGCAATAATGAGGAGGAGGGGAACTGATCGAGTAAAAGTGATCTTTTGTCGCAATGCCGAATTCAACTTTGTTGGTCGTGTTATCGTTGCCATGGCTAGTCTTGAAGATGCCCGTCAATTCATTGAATATGGCCATATGCGTGCTTTAGGTGGTCACATTGTCAAGATGCAATATGTAATATTCTCTCTTTAAAAAAACATATATATTGGAATAGACAGTTAACCGATCTCGATAGACGGGTGATGCTTCATCTACCAACAACAGTGTCTTGAACCAATATCGTCGTTCCGAGTTGATGACCTTGGCTGATTCAACCAGTGCTGCTGGTCGTTCTGTCATCATCACTGGCTTACCACCCAAAACACAAGCTGATCACCTCTTGGGCTATATGCGCTCTAAAAATTTCTATCCTCTTCAAGGCACACCTGACAGTGTATTGAGATTAAGAACGTAAGTGCATAAGATGGCTGTTGATGATCAAGTACTAATCAGAGGTGGGGGTATAGTAAACAACAATCGACAGTATCCAAGTTTTTGGTCAAATTTGATTCTGAAAGTGAAGCATGGCGTTGTGTGCGTGCATTCCACAATGCTAGCTTCTTTCTCAAATCAACACAAGAAGATTATAAATTGAGAGTGACTGTAGCCTATTAAAGATGATTCAACCTATTCTTTTATTATGATTTCTTGGATTTTGTATGATAAAGATCATGAAAGGCACTGGCAATGCATGTCTTTAGTTCTTTATAAGTCACTACAATGGACGTTTGATCATCTTGAGAGGTCAAAAAGATCTTTTCATCTACACCTACATCCAGCTTGTAATGAAATGAGTTTAAGCTCTCTTCTATAGAATTAATTTTTTTTTTACCTTGTTGAGACAAGAAATGACATGGACCATATCCACTATAGGCAAACCAAGATCATCTACCTGATGAAACACATAATCTCGAAAGAGTTTAATCATATAACGACTCCCTTCTTCTGACCAAGCTGGATCCTTATCATACCTATCCAACCAACTATCAAACACACTGTCATGGATGCCCTTCAATTCACTTACTCTGGTCTTTCATTAATGAAATTAAGCTTAGACATCAATCGAACAAGTCGACTGTTTTCTAATTCATGGCTTAGATTGGTCTCCAAAGTATCTGTATAGCTTATCCTACAGTCAGCAAACCAAATCATATATTCCCCCTCAATAACACTTACTGTTGACTACTGTTGAATTCATGAAGCAGTCGGGGACCAATCATATGAAAGACATCATCCATGGATTTCTCATTAAATGGTGTAGCCAAGAGATAGAGAATAACATGCTTTAGATCGGGTGAATAAAACCGAGTGATGTATTCCATAGGTTGAATCAGACTGGTTGAGGAAAGTGAGTGACAGGCCAGTGACAGAATCAGTTTACCAAACAGCAGTAAATCCTCTTGTTGATACACAACTATCTTTTGTGAATCCATACTATCGTATTGCAACACATCCATCAACCCTGTACAACAGACACGCAGTCTGGTTTCTTTTTTCGGTTAATTGTATGAAAACAGCAAAGAGGATACCTTACTTGCCTATTTTTGCTTGTCATGATGATTTTGTTGGGCTCAATCGTTCGAACAGACAATCCGGCACTATGGACTGTTTTGATGACAGAAGCCATTTGTGTGATGAAGCTCCATAGAGTAGTTTCAGGCACAGGTAGACCATTGATGCCCGCTGCTTGAAATCGTGCATGTAATATAGCTTGTGCTTGAGGTGAGAAATAGGCTTCTGATAAAGTAATGGAACATGGATGATAATCATAGATAAACACAAGGGCTAATGTAAGATCACCATTAGTTGCTTTCTTTCTTTAGAACCCTCCCTATTTTTTTTACATGTTTTGTCATTACTTGCATGAATCACCAAAGGCTCTCGTCGTAAAGGCTTCATGAATAGATACAATATTGGCATGCTTTATTTGACGCCATTGTTTAATTACTTTCATTGCTTGTTCGTTGACCAAACGAAACCCTAAATTGATTTTAATAGATGATAGAGACAATACATCTCTCTCTTTTTTCTATATACCTTCAATACGTATTAGTGTATAGTATTTCCCATTGGTTCTGCTAATGGCTTTATAGACCCAAGAAGCATGACCTAACATACTGCCTGGTTTATCTTCCAAGGGACATAGTGAGTGATATACATGCACTTGCTCTGGCAAGCCCATTTCCTTGGCTATAAATCAATCAATATCATGGCAACAACAATAATAGTAAGCAAGATTTTACCAGATACAGTTGTCATGGTAGATTCATTTCTTTTGATAAGTTGATCCCTTAGATTATCTGATATGTAAAATGATTGAACCATGCGTTGATGTTGTTGTAGATTGGAGACATGAGGTAATGTGGGTGGACATAAGTGATATTGAAGCTAGATGAATAAAGTCGTCAGTTTCTTTTCTATAAATGTAATAAAAAGAAAAAAATGTACAATAGCAGAAGAAGGTGAACTGAATGGCTGGCTGTTCATATAGTAATAAGGATCTGATATGAGTGTAGATGATAATGGTGGTTTTACAGAAGGTACAGACATATTCAAAGTGGGTGGTAAAGGTGCTGATGCTGGATAATAAGCATTAGCACTAAATTGAGGAAATGTGTTGGATCGTTGAGGTTGTTGTAAGCTAAACAAAAAAAAAGGATATAAAATACATATACAAATAAAATCTGACATGAATGCTTTCATTACTTTGTTCTTGAAGAAGCTAATTCTATCTATCAGTATGCTTCTTTCCCTTCTTTATTATTGATTTACCTTGTGTAGAAGATGACTTTGGTACGAAAACAGGTGCACCCACAGAAACAGGTATGGATTTACTAACATTACAAATGAAAGAATTGAGCCTTAAAACACACATATAAGAAAGCATTCTATTACTTGTCTGTTGTATGCACTATGGGCTTTTCCTAATAACAAATGAAGAATCAGTCGATATCAAACAAGATAATGTAGCTTAAAGAACGTACAGTCTCATGATTGAATTCACAACCTTTGTCTTGAAATTTACAAAAGCCATGGATAATCACATTTCGACAGAGTCTCTTTTGGCTTGTGGCTAACAAAGTAATAAATACATTAAACTCCCTTCCTTTCAAATAAAATAAAATAAAAAGTTTACGTTTTGTTGGCTTTGATGGTATGGATAATTCATTGTCCTGTACAGAAGAAGGAACAATAGGCACTTGATTGGTTGGAACAAATGGCTTCATATTCCTTGTATTTAAGAGAGAGAGAAAAAAAAAAGAGAGAGAAGAGAAAAAGAAATAACACACACGCACGCACTCTTCTATATTCTCTCTTTTTTTTTTATTATTATATTTTTCCTGCTAACCATCAATTATCAGGTGCATTTGAATTTCAGATTAAGACTCATCTTGAAACAGTCGAAATAGATTAATGCAGTTAATATGAGAAGCTTGACTCTTTGAAGAAAGCAATGTGTTATGTTGGCTTATATACTAACTAGTTCCAAACAGAAAAGTATGATCATTAGAGCGTTTGAGTATCAGTCCACTCAAAGCCCTGATCAAAGTCTAATCGAGAATTTATGAGAGAGAGAGAGAGGGAGAGGAGCATCCTTAAAAGACATGTAGATCACCATAAAAAAAACAAGACTGAGAAACTTTGAAAAAATCAAAGTTGATTTCTTAAAACTCTATCACTATTACAATATTGAGTAGTCACCATGACCTAGGAAGTCCCAGGCTGTTTATAAGGCCAATGAAGAGTAGGTAAACTGGTAATCTTTCAATTCTCTGAATTTCATGTCTTTCCTCTCCTTTATGAATGTTAGTGCGATACATGAGTTGTTATGGTAACGTAATATAGTGAAGCCTCTACTTTGGTTTTAGGCAAGGCAAAGTTCGCAAGTTTTTAATCGTAATGACTATACTTGAGGCAAGCCTGTGGCATGGCAGTGTACTAAAAAGAAAAAAAGGATAGCCATAATCAAGGTTGGTATTAAATGACGGTTTGTGGTAACCTGGTTTCGATTTGCTTTTGTCTACAAAGCACAGATAGGCTATGGAACCCAAAAGAAGTACAAATTGATGCCTGAAAATGAAGGACAAGGATTCCATCTCGTCTACTCTATTTCCAAAGCAATCTAGGCTGACTCTTACGACAAGAATGGAATGCTGTTCTTTCTCTTGTTATCAAGTTATTGATGACAAGCTGGTTGATAAAATAGTAAGGGTTGAGAGCTCAAGAGTGACAAACATTTAACTTGTGAATGATCCTTATTAAATATATATGTATATCAAATGTATCATTGCCAATCTAACAAGCCCTAAATTGTCCAGAGAATACAAAGAAAAGAAGTGTCGCAAATTGGTGATGTTGCTATCATTGATTACATAATGGTTGTGTAGCTTATTCTAAACACATTATCTTCAAGGATGAACCATTATTTTCTGTCGGTGTTCCAACTTGTTTTTAATGATGATCCAAATCAATCTCTCTTTTTGGATAAAATAAGGTGTAAGAATTACCCATGATATAGAAACCCACCCCTAAACAAAACATGTTTATCTCAATGACAGATATCTTTATCATCCAAGAAAAAGAAGTGAATAGTTTAGAAAGATAAATGATTTAAAAAAAATTTTTTTTATACTTATACAATGAGAATCAGGCGCGGCTCGGGAAGGACATGCATCCTATCGGATCCAACTGAATGAGTTAAGAACGACACGCCTAATTTAACTGATGTTCTAAATTATCTCCGGAAATAGTGTAAAAGTTAAACTAAAAATCCAAAAAATCAAATATTCCTTCTCTTTTCCCTAGAATATCGTAAGTGGTGGCTTATTGTAACTCTATGCATTTTTTTTTTGTTTGACACTTTCTGTAGAAAATGAGTTCCGAATTGGTCTGGGCTATTGTCAGAAACAACAACTCTTTCCTTGTCAAGCGTCCTAACGTTCAATTCTCTTCTGAACCTTCCAACTTGACCAATGTAAACTCTTTCAAGTACTCTGGTCTTGCCAACTACAAGGTAATTTCTTTCCTTACAATTAAACCTTAAAGACAGATCCATTTATATACATATATAGTCTGTTGCCATTATCCCTGCTGCCCGTGGTGTCCGTGTTACTACCCGCAAGGCTAAGAAGCAAAACTCTCCTGCCAAGTCTGCCAACACTGTTGTTATTGCCAAAACTCGTCGTCAAACCTCCAAGGCTGTTGCTAACTTGATTGCCAAGAGCAAATACAGACCCGACCTCCGTGCTGTAAGTTGACCATCATTTCAAAAAAAAAGATAATGTTGTGATTGATTCGAGAATCCCACCCTTTTTTATATATATATAGGCTGCCGTTGCTCGTGCCTCTGCCATTATCTCTACTCAACAACCCAAGAAGGTTCATGCCAAGCGTGAAGCCAAGGGTCCCCGTGCCAACAAGGCTTAAGTTGTCAACATGATAATAAATACACAGAGTTTCATTAAACAAAAAAAAATCCTTTTGTTGGTTTAGGAAGGGTCTTTTTTTTTTATGTACATAGGATTTCTTTCTATTGTTTAGCTTGTTGTTCTAATGACTTGAGTCTTTCTTCCAGTTGAGTAACATAGGCATCTGCTTCGTCACGATATTCTTGATATTCCAAATGTTGCCATAATAACTGAAAGGCCATGGTTGTACTAGAGGCAAGTACAGTGCACTTAACGAGAGGTGTACCGAATCGGTAATAAAAGGATCCATTGTTTCTGTTAGCGGCTGTACTATAAGTACGTTGCTGAGCTGCTGTTCTTAAGAAGCGATTGAAAAGCATAACGTCGAAAAAAAAAAATAAGAAGGAAGAAAAAGACAAAAATTCAAAAAAAAAGAAGAAAAATCATTTCGGAGTTCAGTCAAATGTGAAAGTTGCTATTGTAAGTAGCATGTCCCTGATAACAACACATAGTGAAACACTTTGCTTAAACAACTATATATTCAAGACATTTCAATCTCAAATACCACTCTAGATACAATAGGATGTCCACAGCACACACAATAATTAGTCTATAACAAACAATATACATTTAGCAATGATAAATGTCAGGAATAGTTTGGTCGGCTTGAAATGATAGAATAAAGCCATTGTGGTAACTACTACAATACATGCACTTGACACCACTAGGATGCTTCAAAAACCTTCCTTCTTCTTCTTCTTTTCTCTCTCTTTCCTAAAATATGCTTTGGCCTCATAAATCAAAATTGTATAAACGACTTCAAAGTATTGTCTCTTTTACAATCGACATGGTTTTGATTGCACTTCAAGAACTGAAAATAACAAATTCAACATTATCTTTCTTTCCAAGCAATGGGTTCGCTTTCTTATAAACATCGAATTATATATCGTTATAATGCATTATCATCATAACAATTTTATACACTTTATCTTAAGTTTTTAAAAAAGAAGGGGAAAAGGAAAGAAAGATGCAAGTTAGTAAAGGCTACGCAAACTTGATAGAGTCATTTGTCAAATAGATCAAACAATTCAATTTTACATGCAAGAGAAAGAAGAGAACAAAGAGTTTTCTTATTGAGAGGAATGGCTTTGTCAAGCAATACAGTAGTCGCTCTATTTAAGGGTAGCTAAAAATCTTGAAAATCACACCCTTAAATAGAGAATACCCTTAAATAGAATTGGTTTTAGAGCTTGTATTAAAAAATAATTTTCAGAAACCCACCCTTATATAGAGAATACCCTTAAATAGAACACCCTTAAATAGAGCGACTACTGTAATTCGTCAGCTTCTATCTGCTTAAGACAGATGCCTATTTCATCAAACAGGTCGAGTAGAAAATATGTACTGTTTTTTTTTCATAAAGCTTTCTTATCAGTGATTTCAGGCCCTTGATTGAGGTATTAGTGGCTACAGACAAAAAGGACCTCTTCCTTTTCTTTTTATATATGAATTTCTCGTTAATACATGAGATGTAAAGTGTCATTTTTTTTTGTTCTTTTCAAAGTCAGTATGTGTTGCAAGTCTCTTTCTCGAGTGTTTAGCATTGCATTTTCAAATGATTGATGTCAATAGCTTTTTGTTGTAATCAGTTCATTTATTGAAAGACATAGGCATGTCTATCAACTCCACACCATCTCTGTAAATTGACTTTTCCACTCTCAAGCATTATTATCAAAGACAGAATTCAATTGTTTAAAGGGGGGCACGGGCCGGAAACTGAAGCTGTCCCACATCGGAGTTTTCTTATCATGGATTTACCTCTTTTTTGGGGGGACATAATGGAAGAAGAGGGGGAGTGTGGGGGTGCAAGGTGCATTTGAATAATTACGAGAGAAAGCGAAAACCTTCAATTCCTCCTCTATTCACCGTCTCGTGAAGGTAATAGTCAACATCCATCCATTCACAATGCAGTCATCATCCATCCAAATCAAGAGAGAAACTTTACACAGAAGCTCACATTTTTTTTCTAATATGATTACATCCACCTTGTTCGAACTTGTTTAGTTTTTACTATGCAAATCTTTGTAAAGACTTTGACCGGCAAGACCATCACTTTGGAGGTCGAAAGGTTAGAACGATGCAACAGACGAAATGAATAAGGTCGATTGACATTTTGTTTTCTAAATTAGCTCTGACACCATTGACAATGTCAAGCAAAAGATCCAAGACAAGGAAGGTATTCCCCCAGACCAACAACGTCTTATCTTCGCTGGTAAGCAATTGGAAGATGGTCGTTCTCTCTCCGACTACAACATCCAAAAGGAATCTACTCTTCACTTGGTTCTCCGTCTCCGTGGTGGTATTATTGAACCCTCTCTTAAGGCTTTGGCTTCCAAGTACAACTGTGAAAAGATGATCTGTCGTAAGTGTTACGCTCGTCTTCCTCCTCGTGCTACCAACTGCCGTAAGAGAAAGTGTGGCCACACCAACCAACTCCGTCCCAAGAAGAAGCTCAAATAAGCTACTCGCCCCCTTCCCTTCCACACTTTATATATTCTTTTTGCAAAAGAGAGAAAGAGAGAAAGGAGGAAAAACATCTTTTACACTGTTTTGGATTTCCCTTCTTTTTTGATTTATATTGCAAGAATTTAACAAGTTCAATAAATCTTTCAAAAAAAAGTGCTGTTTTTGATATTTTGCATAAAAATGCTGTTGTTTTTTTTGCATAAAAATTGTATACATTTACACTTACACATTATTTAAATGAAACACATAAAGTTTAAGAATGCTTTAATATTATGGAAAAGAAATTTACAAATCATCATCTTCTTCAGGAAGAGGTTGAGCAGCAGCTTCTTCCATTTCGTTAGTGTATTGTTGCATCAAAGCAGGGTCAACTGAAACTTCAGGAGGAGCAAGAGCAGGAGCGGCAACAAAGTCCAAGTTGGGGTTACCGATCAACTTACGAGCCAACCAGAGGAAAGGCTTTTCAAAGTTATAGTTGGACTTGGCAGAGATATCGTAGTATTGCAAGTTCTTCTTTCTGTGGAAAGTGATGGTCTTGGCCTTCACCTTACGTTCCTAAACTCAGCCCAAACATCATGATGAGTTATTTGTTCACTATTCAGATTCTTCTAATTTTTCTTACCTTCACATCAACCTTGTTACCGCAAAGAACAATAGGAATGTTTTCACAGACACGAACAAGATCACGGTGCCAGCTGGGAACATTCTTGTAGGTGATTCTAGAGGTGACATCGAACATGATAATGGCACATTGACCGTTGATGCTATTACAAAGAAAGAATTCGTCAGCTATTGTCTTTTTTCATCTCTTTCCTTGCTTGATATTTACTAGTAACCATCACGGAGACCACCAAACTTTTCTTGACCGGCAGTATCCCAAGTGTTGAAGACAATAGCACCAAAGTTGGTGTGGAAAGTAAGAGGGTGAACTTCGACACCGAGAGTAGCTGATGGAAAGAAAACGTCAATAAAAAAGAAGCGAACAAAGAAATGAACGACGCGCGTCATAGTTGATACATACCAACATACTTCTTTTCAAATTCACCAGTCAAGTGACGCTTGACAAAGGTGGTTTTACCGGTACCACCATCACCGACTAAATAAAACAGGAGAGAGAGAGGGTGTGTTTAATATTGAAAGTTATTCTTCAAAAAGGGGTTCATGTTGAGCATTTACCAAGGACAAGCTTGAATGTAGGTTGTTGTTGTTCAGCCATACTGTTTTAAAAATAATTAATGAGTTGTGTTACATTCAACGAAAGAGAAAGAAAAGGCGCGTTCAAAAAGATAGATGAAAAAAACAGACAAAAAAGATGTTGGAATCTATCAAATGGGAAGATGGATGGATGGATGCAACTGGGATGTTTTCTTTACCTTGCAGAAATTATCTATAGCTCTCTTTATCGTACGGAAGAAAAGGGATTAGAAAAAAAAGGGAAGAAAAAATGCCAGCTAAAAAAATAGAAACAGAAGGATGACGAAACAGAGACTGATCAAGGTGGGACAAATGCCTTAATAAGGTAGTTATTATGACTCCGGTAGCTATATATGGATAACTGCGGAGCTGAGCGGCTTGAATGATGAAGTTATTTTTGTTGGGTTTCTTTATTCCCGGAACACAAAAGAGGAAATGTTGTTTTATTATTATTCAGTGGCAAGGTGGATGATTCATTGTATTGCTGCTGCGGATTTAGCCATGGAAAATAAATGATTATTTTATATACAAAATTACTGGACGACAAAAGCCTGTTCAACATGTATGAGTAAAGATCCATCAAATCATAACCCTTTTCACTTGACCTTTAGCTTTATCTTCAGGTATACCGAGATGGCGTGATTCTTTAAAGCCCAGTTGATTTAATAAGAAATCATCATAATCTTCAGGTCGAAATGTCAATTCATTCACATCTTTTGAAGGCTATTCTAGAGCTTTAATGACACTAGAACAACTATTTTCTAATGACTTACATCAATCGTTTTAGCCCTTCTTTGAAATGTACTGAATTCTTGAGGTTCCAGTATAAAGACGCCACCTGGAACAAGTGAATCATATATCTTTCGAAAAAAGTCTTTCAAGCCTTCATCCCCACCATGCAATTGAATCCATTTGGTGATACTGAGAGCCAAGATAGTATCAAAAGTACGTTCTACTTTAGATTCAGTCCAATCGGCTGCTCTAAATTCAACTGTGAATGGGAATTCCATTGGCTTGAGATGGTTTGGTGGCAAGGTATTCGGTAACATACCAAACATGTTGGTCATGCTCTGAGGAAAATAAAAGAATCGTAAGCTAAGATCAATTGCTGTGGACTGGTTTGGGTGACTTAATGAATAGACTTTGCGAAGATTGACATGAGCCTTTTGGATTAAGATAGGGTCAATATCAACTCCTTCAATGGAGGCTACATTGTATTTTTTGGCTATGTTTTTTGTTTTTGTTTAGTTGAAAAGGAGTGATTTTTTTTTTGGTAAAGTTCTCTTTCTTTCTGTTTACCTAGTGCAATGGTGACATTTCCCGAATTACAACCAATATCCAAAACATGTTTCCCAGTGAAATAAGACTCATCCAAAAGATCTAGTCGAGGATCAAGAGTGGCATTACCTAGTTTGCGACGCGATCTAACCATACCAGATGAGCTGTCTTTTTTTTTTTTTTCAAATATATTTTATGCTTTCTCTTTACGTATAATAGCCTTGGTAATTGCCATAAATATATTTTCCAAAAGGTGATTTTTCTTTCTGTTTTTCTACTTGATAAATAGCTCCTTTTGACTTGGCACCCAAGACAGGTGGATCCATTTGTTTTGTACGCTTTGTCTCTACAGTGTGGTCTTCAGAAGGTGCTCGCTTCATAGTTTAATATATGGAAAGAAAAACACGAAATTGAATAAATAAAAAAAAAAAAAATTCATGCTAAATTATTTTAATTTATTTCAAGCTTTAAAGAGACCTTGTCTGTCAGCTACATCAAAATGAATAGTGATGGTATCCTTTTGAGCCTGACCAGGTTTCATACCAGCAGTTATTTTATCGCCTGATTTAATAGGACCTACACCAGCGGGTGTACCTGTCATGATAACATCGCCCACTTCCAATTTCATGATAGAAGAGACATATTCAACCAAGGTAGGTACACTATATTCACATAAATAAACTCGATCAAAACAAACCCAAATTGAGAACTTACTCGAATATCATGTCTTTCGTGTTTCCCTTTTGACGGTATTCTCCATTGACCTTGAGCCAAAGATCAATGTTGGAGAGATCAGTGAAGGCATCTTTGGGAATAAAATCACTTGTAAAAACAGTCAATTGCCCTTCTTCATTGTGTTATTCTAGTCCTCATTTACCTAATAGGTGAGAAAGTGTCAAATCCCTTGGCAGTACTCCAAGGAAGGCCCTTCTTCTTGGCTTCCATCTAAAGGAGAGATAAAATGTAAGATGATTCTACAGTATATTCCCCCTCTCTTTCTTACCTGAAGGTTTCTAGCAGTACAATCAATGGCTAAAGCATAACCAGCTACATGATCCATGGCTTGAGAAGCAGGACAATCGCGTAATTCTTTACCAATGACCACAGCCAATTCAACTAGATTATGTGTGAGAGAGTGTCTCGGGGACCTATCTTTGTTTTGTTTGACATACTTTCATGGTGTACTTCACAGCCTGATGGAATCTCAATAGTACCACCGTTAGCCAAATAAGAAGAAGTAGGCTTCAAGAAGAAAAAGGGAGATGTAGGAACAGCATTACCAAGTTCTTTGGCATGTTCACTTTTTTTTTTTTTGTATAAGACTTATATAACAAAAAAAAATTAAATTGTTTATTTTTACCTAAAGTTTCTGCCAATAGCAACAATCTTTTTGCCAGTAGTTAAAAATGTACGAGCAGACATTTTATATTGAAAAAGAAGTAAAAGAAGAAAAAAAAATAATCCAACAAAACAGTGAGAAAAATAACTATAGTTTCTTTGGTGTCACTGAATTTTTTTTTCAAGTAAAGAAAAATAAGCTACTTTTGTGTGTCATTTTGCAAATCTACTTTAAACAAAAGTAAAGACATTTTTACTAAATAATTAAGCTGACTTTATTTCACCTTTATTTTTTTAATAAAAAAAGATGCTTGATAGACCCACTTTATAAACAAGAATAATAAAAACAAAAAGACCATCATAACAATACAAAAAAAATGAAGCTTATGGCTCAGTGCTATTTCTTTTTTTTTTCTTTTTAACAATACAGTCAAAATGGTATTTCTTGACAACTATTTTAGAATGATGATTATGATTGTTTTTTTTTTGGGCATTTTAAGTCGGAAATAGAGTCAGATATATATATAAGTTATCTGAGTGAATGATTTCCGGAAAAGAGGGAGAACACACTAAATTAATTTACTAGCTTTACTTTCTCTTTTTTTTTTGAAGTAATCCTTTCTTCTTCTCTTTTTCTTTTCTTTTATCACTTTGAAACCAAAAGAACCACCAAACAAGACTCTCCTTATATCTCATCAAGACCTGTTCAAATGCTCACAAAAGCACCTTTAAGAAAGAAACGTAACTTCAAAAACTTGAAACTGCCCAACTCACCCGTCGTAGTTGGCTCTCCACCATCATCTGCTTCATTAGAAAACCCCAACGGCAGATCCACCATCACCTCGGTCGAAGAAGACTCAAGGGATTATAGTAATCTATGTGAACAGTTAAGCGAGCTCGAGATTGGTCTAGAGTTACGACTGGATCTACGTCCTGAAGATTTCAAGTCGATAGATGAGCTTGGAAGAGGAAACGGCGGGACCGTCTCAAAAGTGTTGCACGTGAGAACAAACACAGTCATGGCAAGAAAGGTAGTTGACAATCAACCCTTTTTTTTTATTATCATAAACACGATCATTCAAACTTTATACTGATTGTTTCTATGGTAGATTGTGCATATTGATGCTAATATGAATGTGAGAAAGCAAATTATGCGAGAATTACAATTTATGCATGATTGTAATTCAAAACATATTGTCAGCTTTTATGGTGCTTTTATGAATGGTGGTGATATTTCGATTTGTATGGAATATATGGATGCTGGGTAATAACAGGATTGATAGTTCTCACTAGAGAGAAAAAAGAGAGAGAAAGAAACTCATACAATCTTGATAGTTCACTCGATCAAATCTATAAAAGGCATGGACCTTTCCCATTAGATGTATTAAAGAAAATAGCCTATGCAGTAAAGTATGATCCTAGAGTATGTATTGTATGGAAAACTAAATGTGCTTGTTTAGATTGTGGATGGCTTAATATACCTTTATGATGAACATCGTATTATTCACAGAGGTATATTAAAATAAGATATATATTATATATAAAAAAGGGGGGGGGGAGTGTTAAAGCTAATATTAATTTAATTTTATAATATAAAGATTTAAAACCATCCAATGTTTTGGTTAACTCGCAAGGTCAAATCAAGCTATGTGATTTCGGTGTCTCTGGTCAATTGATCAATTCGGTTGCTGACACATTTGTAGGCACAAGTTCATACATGAGTGTAAGTCTCAATTCACGAATAATAAGAGTCAATCGATATTGATACTTTTTTTTTTCTGTAGCCGGAAAGGATTATGGGATCTCCTTATTCTGTTAAATCGGATGTTTGGTCTTTGGGTATCACATTAATGGAATTAGCTTTAGGCCGATTTCCTTTCCCTCCTGAAGGCACACCTTTGTCTATCTTTGAGTTACTTCAACATATCGTACATGAACCTGTACCTGTATTCCCTCCCAACAAAGAATATCCCACAGATTTAACAGATTTTGTAGCCTTATGGTAAGGTTTTATGTTGTTAAAGTGTGTTCATGATGACTAAAATGGATTTAATAGTTTAACCAAAGATATACAAAAGAGAGCTACACCCAATGATCTTATGGTAAGGAAAACAGGGCCCTGAAACCAACTTTCTCTTACATTACTCTTTCATTTAGAATCATCCATACTTGGTCTCAGCTGCTACAGAAAAGGTGGATCTGATCAAGTGGGCCACTAGTATTACCAAGAAAAGCAAGGAGTGTGAATAAAAAGAGATGAACTGAAAGTGTATGAATTTTAAAAAAGGAAAACAGAATGTGTTTCCAAGGCTTTATTGAGTTTTAACTGTTGTCAGCTTAAATTACAACAGACTCAAAAGAAAAAAAAGGAAAAAAAAAAGGGGGAGGAGATTCAGGGCATGCTTTGTTTCTTGAAGCTGGTGTAGACTCTCTTGCTGATCAAGTGTTTGTTTGTTTTTTCTTGAATTCATAGACAATCTTGTTCTCTTTTCTTTTCTTTAACGTTTTAAGGGTCAGATTGCATGGAAATCAGACTAAAAAAAAAGTCAGAAAAAGGAAAATTTAGAATTTTAATAATTTCGGAATAAATCAAAATGTCAATTGTCATGATTTACTACTACACTTGAGAAGAGATTGAATGTAACAAAAGAAAGAATGAAAAGCCATGGCAATAAATGACATGCTTAATAACAAAAAAAAAACATGACAAGATGGCTTTGTAGATTTACACACAGAGGACTCTGAAAACATAAAAAATTCATTTTGATGCTAAAGAGGATTTGAGATGACCAAACGAACCACTCGTTTCTTTAGCAATACACACAAACGCTCCGTGCGCATTTGACTGAGTCTAAAGCATCTCTTTGCTCTCTAAATGATAAATTGATCAAGACTGCTATCATTGAAAAGTACATGAAGGAATTTATTGAGTGGTTTAGGTATAATAAAAAGGAGATTCTTATTTGTTTTGATGGATATGATCCTTTGAGTCATAACCTGCATGACCAGTAAGATTTTCATTATCGTCATTATCGTCTGAATTAAAATGATCTTCGATATAAGCCTCATCATGAAAGATATCATCATAATAAGGCTCATGCTGGTATTGCCATTGTCTATCCAATGGCACTTGATCTGTTATTGAACTCACATCATCATCATCATCTGCATAGACAGAGATTTCATAGTTTTCGTCATCATCATCCGATAGATAGGAATCTGTCAAGTCTTGATGATCTCTACGTGCTGGTAAAGGTGGTGGTTGTGCTGCTGATGAGGAACTTGTGTCTACAGGCATAGACAGGTCTGCACATGGATTCATCAAGGGCTTTAGATAGTTGATATAGGAAGCTCTTACAGTAGGATGTGGGCATTGTATCAGAATCTATGTACAAGGTTAAATCCAGGATTGAAACTGAACTTTTTTTTTCTCTCTTTTCTTTACCTTTGAAATCTTGTCAAATCCAGACATCATCAATTCTAACCTCATTTTCTCTTGTTGACGTTCATCATAATTACCTACATAGGAAGTAGGCTGAGTCGTTACTACAGTACGGATCAATCGAAGATGAGTAACCTATCATGATAGAGTTTTCCCCCCACGAAAAGAAGAGATTAGATATATCATACAACATTTCTCTCTCTCTCTCTCTTTTTCTATAGAAAATGGGTGCACTTACAATGTAATCAACAACACCTTCTTCAGTCATGACGGTGCCTGAAGCCTCTAATGAGCTAGTTGATCCATCCTCCCCTTGAGCTTGTCTCACCTTCATCTGTCGATAAGCACTATTAAAATCATAATTTAGCACTTGAGCCAAAAATGTGATGGTCTCAATATGCTTTTCTACAGTGTATTGAAGCTCTCTCATCCAGGCTGTGTAACGCGGTAAAGGTTGATCTCGATCCCATTCATAGGTCTCTCCAATGGCCTGCCCATTAGGATCATTTTCCATAATCATCTGCAAGATATCCTTGGGATCTGTCTTGAGTGTGATAGGGAAGGGTGGCGTGTGTTTAGCAGCACCCTTCTTGTCGTCCTCATCAGTCGTCAGTTTATCTGTTGGACGATCCAGTAAGAGGCGACGCAAGACATCATAACCATGAACATATTCGACTTGAGCAGAAGGATTTGTCTGAAGTGTGGCCAAGGTACACATGAGGTTTAAGAGTAAGCTACGGGTGTTGATCTCCAGACCGTATACTTGTTTTTGTTTTTTGTTGGTTGGTCCAAATAGAATATCGCGAATATAATAAAGAGCAGAAGGATTGGTCAAAACAATTTGAGTACCCATTGGCTATATAGAAGAAAAAAAGAAACAAATGGTATGAACTTGAATCAGTATTTCTTTCTTTTAAAGGATATGGGGTGTCTTTTATATCTCTAGTAGATAGTTTACCTGATGTGTCATGATTGTCTTTAAACATTTGCCTAAATGTTGAAGCATTCTATTATCGTTTGGATGTCTAAAGAAAAGAGACATTTGTCAATCAATATTTCAGCCCCTTTTTTCTGTTTTTCTGCTTTACCTTTTAGGCGCTTCTTTCATTTGCTTGAAAAGGTTTGCAATTGCTTCATAACCACCTTGAGCCAAGAATTCACTTGTCCAACTATTCAATTTTTTTTTTTTTTTTACCATTAGTCTCTTGACCTGCTATGGTTTTCAGCTATCAAATTTCCTTCTTTATACCTGACAACTACACTACGCAAAAAGACTCGAAGATCAAGTACTTCAGAATCCTCCAAATCACGCACATGTGTCTCTCGAAGTAAATGAACAAAGTAATCAGGTGTAGACTTTAATTTTGTTCTTGAACTACTTCGACTGTACGATTCACTTGTATGGCCTGTATTTGGCAAAGCAGAGCGAGAATGACCATAACGTCCAGGTGCTGTATTGGCCTTGACAGACTGAATCAGCTTTCTTGATCCTTGCTCAGACATACTTTGATGAACATCTGCCACAAAAGGTGAATTGAAAGTGTGTTGATCGTGAGAAACGCTGGCTCGTTTGTTTTGCTTGGATGAAAAGGATGCCTTATTCTTGATACCAAAGGTAGCCTTTAATGAGAAACTAGGCATAACATGTGAAAATGTCGAGTTCTTTTTTAATAGAGCAGGCGACCTTGATGATCGAAGAAGCATTTCTTTTTGTTCAAAGGTCAGACTATGAACTTGGCTCATATGATCTGCTGAAGGAGCATATTCTTTCTAATAAAGAAAAAAAATCGATTGAATAAACCAGTATTTTTATAAGCTTTGAATCATACTTACTAAAAGCAAATTAAATTGCGTTTCAATGTCTTCTATTTTTTGAGTAGAGACTGTTGTGTTGGGTGGAGGTGTCTTTTTTCTCGGTTCAGAAACAGTAGTGACAGGTACTGGTGTTGTTAAAGGTGAAGCGTTAGATGCTTGATGCTGGCTTGTCTCTATAGGTGGTGTAGTAGGTGAGGGTAGATGAACAATGGGATTCTCTAACTGTACTGTACGTACTGGGGGTGGTAAATTAGGGTTGGGACGATAATTGGAACGTCTTGAATGGATTGAAGAGTACATGGAGTCCACACAAGACGCTGTTCGATCATCATGAAAAGAAGAATCAACTCTTGATAGATTGTCATGACCATCTTCAGTCATAACAGTGGCATTCTGAGCAGCGGTAGAGGAAGATGCCTCTGAATGCATCAACTCTGTTGTGCCTGTCTTCTTTTTTCCACCTCCGAATAAAGTAGAGACTCTATTTAGGATACGATTAGGTGATTGTTGATTTGAAGCATAAGTGACAGAAGGAGGGGATGAAGAGCGGGCATCTAATGGAGCGGAGGAACTAGACATATTTCAAGTAAAGCCAGGAAAAAAAAAAGAGAGAGAGAGAAAGAAAGAGAGAGAGAGAAAGAAAGAGAGAGAGAGAGAGGGGACAAGAAAAGAGGGGGGGGGACCCGTCTTGGTGCTTTTTTTTTCTCGGTTTCCCTATTTGGACAACAACACAACAAAAACCTTTTTTGTTTAGTGCATTTCCAAAGAATTGATTGGACAGAATAAAACCGTGCATATACTATTTTTCAAGTTTATAAAAGTAAGCTATGAAAAGAGAAAAAACAAAAGTAACAATAGGCAATTCTTGACAAAAGAGAAAATGATCAACTATCAATTGAGAATAAAAAAAAAAAAGAGGTTGTGGACAAGGCACTTGTTGTAGATATGCCAAACCCTTTCTGCTTGTTATGATGAGTTGTTTCACCTTTGTCACACCTTTAAATTTTTTTGTCCAGACACATTATTTGATAGGTTTAACCTTCATATTGGATTTTGCGGATCAGTTTGTGAATAGTCTTTGTGATTTTGCGTACTCGGAGGATTGGCTCGAGAGCCAAGCATCTGTCAAAGAATGACTGCGAATGACTAATACAATCTATGCAATCTTGAGGGGGGAAAAAAAACTCTTGTCAACTTTAGTTAACTAAAGCTGAGGCAGTCTCTTTGAATATCAGCTTTAATCTTTGACCAAAACAACTCAATTGGATTTAAAAAAAAAATCAAGGAGGAAGGTATGTGGCCTTATAGCCTCTACGACATTATCCATTGCTGAGCCTCTTTGACCTTATGAATTGCAGTGTTATTCGTGACAGGGATAACGACCTTGCATTTTAAACTGATCTAAAGTATCCATGAGGGAACTCAAATAATTCATAAAGTGTTTGATTCGGGTACCCACTCAAGCATTCACCTCAACCTCTTCAGTCTTTCCGGTCTCCCTCTTTTGCTTCTTAGTTCCGTTGTTCTTCTTTTGTACGGCCTTTGGCTCACGAAGTGTGAGCTCAACAACTCCTTTCTCGCAAATTGCCCCAATGATTATCACTGTAACTTCTCTGTTTGAAGGCACAACCGCTTTCACTGACATACCCTTCTTAGAACGACTGAGATTCCTTGTGAATATGCATGTCGAAGCCGGTCTCATTAATAGAAATGCAGCTTTGAGTCTGATTCATATTGCTATGGCCTAACCACTTCAAAACTCCCTCTCTTCTCAACTCCAAAGTTCTTTAAGCTGCTCTTGCTGCTACAACCAGCTTCAGTTTTTTAAACATCAATAAAGTATGAAGGACAAGATGTCTACGAGTACTTGACAGGTTAAGCAATTCAATGGCAGTAAACTTTTCAAGCAATGCATCCCTTGCTTGCCAAAGCACTGCCTCAGGATTCTTGTCAAAGCAGCTACAAAGAAAGTCTGCATGATATGGCTCAAGCTTTTTCGGTTGAGTAGTCTGCTTTTTTTTTTCTTGGCCTGGAAGACACTTTTCTTTATCATCTTTGTACTGCTTGACATAATTTTGAGCTGTTCTTTCAATTATACCCACAATAATCCCAGATTTGCGTGTTGAAATACCCTATTCAATAACAAGAATCAACAGTTCCTGTATCTGCTCAGGGACGTACAACCTGTAATGAACTGTAACTTTTGCTTGGCTCTTCTTTTTTTTTTCTTATCAATTTTGCTTCCAGATTTAATGCTTGATTCGGTAGGCTCACTATTCTTGCTTTGTTTCTTCTTGTTCTCTTCTTTCCGAGCTGTTTCATAATCTTCAAGGTTTAACAATTTTTTCAAGCTTAGTTCTTGCCTCTTTTTCAGCAGGCTCGCCGTTTTCTCAGTAGTGCCACTCGAGATTTACTGTCTCGAGAATGTTGCCAACCTGATGCTCTATTTCCAAAGGATCACATCTCGTAATCTCGTCCTTAATGTTAAAACAGTGCATGTGCTCGTCTAGAATATCGATTGTAGTCATTTTTTAATGGGTAAAAGAAAGTATGCAAAATAAAAAATAGAATCTGCAAACTGAAAAAAAAAAAAGATCCACAAAAAAATCAAAATCCGCAAAATCCAATCCAGGTACGAGTTACACAGGATTTTTATTAAAAGAGGATGTCCTCGCAAGCTGCTGGGTTTTTGATTGCACACAAGAAGAAATTCACTTTCTCGAAAAAGCAGTTGGGCTTGGGCTTGACAAGGCACATTCTTTTTAGATACCACAGTTGTATCAAAGACATGATATAGTTGAGATTAGTGACTTTTTGATGGGAAACGACTTGAGAATGAAATTAACTGTTGTCTTGGAGATATAGATAACTTTTAGTGGATCAATAAATGTGAACAAAATGATACAGCTTTGCCGTTTACTTTTTCTAGTTTTCTTTATTTCGCACAAGTTTCTCAAAGAGAAAAAGAAAGAAGCAATTGACATATGGGACAATTATAAAGCAAACGATACTAAGTGTAACCTTAGCACAAACAGAAACCAAGAAGGGCTGTACCACTTTCTGACATGTAATTTTTCTCTACAGTCGCCACAACATCAGCGTTTAACTTTTATTCGCAATCCAATTAATTCATAGCTGTAGTCAAGCCTTTGGTACTGATGTCTATCGTTCACCAATGTTCTTGCTTCAAATTTGGACCAAGAAGTTTGCTCTGCTTCTACGTCTTTTGTTTTATCAAAGCAATAACTCTCAAGTCTTTGCGTAAATATCAAGCGTTTATTTAAAACAAAAAGCTTGATTCCAAAGTTTTGCTTTAAAAAAAAAAGCGGGCATGTTGGAATGAAATATCGCATAATAACTTAGAAAAGAAATGGAAATGAATAATCACAATGATACAAGTGGTACCAGAAATCTTTAAGAGTATAGGATCTTGCTTCTACTTCATTCTAAATAAGTCCTTGATGTATAGTCAGCCAAATAGATTTTGTTGTGATGGAATGCAAGTCCCTAGCGCCTTTGATAAATTCTGGTAAACTGAACAAGCAAGACAAGACATTCATTTTATGATAACAGCAATGTTTTTAAGGACAACAATAACAAGTACAAAGTACAATGCTCTCACAAATCAGTTACACAATAGGATTTGACCAAATTCAACAATTTTTTTTAAAAAAAAAGCCTCGTTATTGTGCTTTTAAATTGAGAGCACCAAGGATTTACTTGTCTGATTGTGAGGATTAGCTGTGTTTGATTTACAGGGTTGAGATACCATTGTTGTATACTAGTGTTCTCTTTATATTGACATTCCGCACTATAAGCAACGGTTTATAAAAATGCTGCATATCCCTATTAGAGAGGCTGTTATGTGGTATTTATTTCTGGTTATTATTGTTATCAATATGAACTTTCCAATATGCTTGTATTTCTGATTTTAAAGTGTATTTTGTTTGGCTCTAAAAATATCAGAATTCTGTCTCATTGTCTTCATTTGGCTGTCAAGCATGCTCTAAACAAGTTATATATGGCATCAAAGCCAAAAACTTTCTTAAGACTCAATCCTCACACAAAGAACAGAATTTGATTGTCTCAATCATTGATTTCCTTTTTATTTTATTTTGTTTTGTTTTCATATATTCCTCAGAAAAAGAGCAAAAGAAAGCATACATGCAAGCCCAAGCTAATGAAGTTACAGAATATAACTTACATAGTACCGATTACTGGTACTTTGCATTTAATGCTCAGTTTAGACACTTGCACAATACACATGTATTCACACCTATGCTCTTCAGACAGCCGAATCAACTAATTGATCATGCCAGAAAAAAAAGATCAAAATCCGTAATATCCAATATTGATCTCTGCAACTCTTTAAACCTTTATAAAAGAAAGCAAGCGGGCATTAAACAGCCTGTTGGTACCATTTAGCACACTTTCATTCTAACATGAACAAGCCATGAAATAAGCTTAAAAGTGTTTATTGTTCATATGAATCAAGATGATGTCTAGAGCTATTTTTTAAGGAGAATTCCAAGAGAGAATCATCTACTCGGTTTTATTGAATTCAATAGGTTGACATGGATAATTATAGGCGTTTGTTATTTGAGTAACACAAGACAATTCAAAGATGAAAGTGTTGTCAAAAAACTCAGCAACCAAAAATGGTACAGAATAGTATATGATTGACAAACATAAACTTTTATCATTTCTTATTCTTTAAAGTGTCCGAACACATTGGATCTACATTATGGTTTGCAAAGTTATGTCAAGAAGTTTCATCATAACCTAACAACAATCAAGTTAAAAAGTATGCGTATACATACTAAAACACATATAGACACACACACACACGCACACACACACACACAAATCAAGGTTCGTGTCTGTCTATTCTAGCAGTAAATAACTGCATATTCGTTTTAGGCATATAATTGCATTCAAAAGGAAAGAGTGCTTATCGCAAACGCTTTGTAAATGTTATGATAGTTTAGACGTTAATCCACGAATTCTTAGAATTCTATCTTTTATTCTTATATAAGGTACAGAGATCAAATTCCAATTGTTAGAGTTTTATGCAACAGAGCCAAGACTAAAGCAAATGAGTTAATTTGGTTTTGACTGCCATTTTATTATTATTGGTTATATAGTAATAGAAAGAGATGCGAATTATGATAAATAGATGTAAAACTCTACAGACAGTGAATCTATCTTGCCTTAGACAGACTGTTGCTCTTTTTGAGTTTTGATAAGGTATCAAGCCATTTGTTGCTTGTGGTATTAGATGAAAGAGAATAGTGGCGATCTTGAGTTGGCTCAGGGCTATCTTGTTGATAATCAGTGGGACTCAAGACAGATCGGAAATCAAGAAAGCCCTTGGGATGATAATTAACAAGTACAGAAGGCGGTCGATGATTATTTAGATCAGCAGTGCTGGCATTAATCTGGGACATCACGGAAGCATCATTCACTGCACTTAACCGCGCTTCAATTTTGGATTTGAAATCAAGAAAACCACTGGATTTGATGGCTATCTTGGCTCTTCCAGGCCAGCCTTCATCAAATTTGAATCCGGTAGGTTTCTGGATGACATTGTCTGTAGTATCATATTCAGGTTCATATTCGTGAACAACGGGTGGATTCGGACAGAAGGTCACTTGTTTTGGTTTTGATAGAATGGTGTGTTCTATACTATCATCATCTGTAGTGGCACTACTACAACTATCGCTACTGTTTCTCTGTCTAGGATGGTTAATGTGTAATTCCTCTGTATGATGAATGCTTGCTTGTAACACCTCATGATAAAACTGTTCAAGATCAATGCGACGAGTCTTTCGATAATAATCAGAAGGCCAGGCAGCAAAATTAGTGTCTGGCGTACACAATGTGTTATCCGCATGTGCTTCATAAGGTGGTGGTGGATCGAGTAAATCTAGACTGGTTTGCATAATAAAATAACAAGAAAAAAAAAAAGAAGGAAGTTTTTTTTTTCTAGAGTTTGTTTATAAGAAAAAAGAAGAAGAAGAGAAAGAAAGAAGGAATAAAATTTACGCCTTTATTTTAACAAACACTCATAAGCCTGTATGATGTTCATATTAAAGATGAGCTGATGAAAAGGGGTGAGGAGGGGGTGAGGACCTTCAAACAAAAGAAGAAAATATCCAATCAAGCAAGATCATGAACATTCAAGAGAAAAGTGATTGGACAAGATAGAAAATCAAGTCTGCTTATTGTAGTACACCAAACGGAAAAATTATTTGCGCATTTTTTAAAAAAAAAAAAATTTGGCGTACTTTCAAAAAAATAAATTACGCAGTGGAAAAAAAAGATTTGGCGCATAAGCTAGAAAAAATTTGGCACATTTATGCATACGCCAAATACGCACCTTTTATTATATAGGTTTACGATTAAGACAATCTTCAAATTTAGCTGCAGAATATCTACAAAAGCCTCGAAGATCGCTATAAAGAATCTTATTACAAGCGTCTGCAATTATAGAAGACAAAGTCTCTTCTTGGAGCAGCTGTTCTCTCTTTAGCTTGCTTTTACGAACAGACCAAAATTGCAAAAGATGAAACGTGAAATAAGATATAAACAAAAACAGAAAAAGACCAGCTTTATCTTTCTTAAGCTAAATTAGTAGAGGTATCTGTTGAAGACACCAATTCGGTTGCTTGAGTAGTATGTTTGCTTGTTGAAAGCTCATACATACTTTTGAGCACATCATAGGGGAATATGGTGCTCTCTTGCTGCTGTTGTTGCTGGTGGCAATGCTGCTCATAGATGCTGCAAACATTGTACAAAGCATCCAAAGATGTACCGAATTGGCAGTATTCGTCAGTTGTTGACGGAAAGTCGATGATCTCAATTTCTGTCATCACAAAAGAGCCAAGGTGGTAAAAGCACAAGTAGAAAGTCACTTCCAATCCTATTTTCTTCACTTAGTATACCTCAGAAACTGATATAACTGGTATACGTACCTTTAGTCTGGAAAGCTAGAATGTGTTTCAAGTTATGCTGACTCAGCAAAGCAACAGAGAAGACACCTAGACGGTATGTGTCTAATGCAAGCTTGGAGCGTGAGCAAGGAAAGGGCTTCACTTCACCAATCAAATTTGATGAAGACATTGATGATTCGTTATCCCCAAAAAGATCCTTAAAATCTTCAAGGGCTTGAAGATAACGTTGTTTAACGAAATCCTTTTCAGCTCTCAAGCGATCAATGTCAGAGCTTTTCTTAGCGTTTGCTAAAACGAAAGAAAGCTTGGTCAACTTCTTTTTAAGGTCAGAGATAGTCTCTCTGAAAGACTTCTCAGTTATCAGATCATCGTCTCCGAGATCTTCAAACAGTTCTTCCTGCGACATCGTGAGATGACAGGGCATTTCCAGTATATGTGTCAATATCCATGAACTCGCTGGGCTTTTCTTGTTCATAAGGATTACCACTGTTTCTAATACGCGTGGCAGCGATAGGATCGCGACGAGGAGAAGCAGGAGGCAAAGGAGGAAACTCATCAAGAGAGTAGTCGATGTTGTTGGCGACAGGGGCACGATGACTAATGGGGGCGTTGTTGACGCGATGAGCATCATTAGCCTTCTTGGTGTTGTTGTTGTTGTTGGACATTTTTTTAATACTGAATAAACTTTTTGGGTGTAAAAAAAATAATTTATCTGTTAAGTCAAGATGAGTTAAACAAGATTAAAGAGAGGGTTTTATTCAGTGTAGAATGAGATCGTCAATATACAGTCACACCCAAAAGTGTTTATGCCTTTTTTCCAAAAATTTAAGGGTGAAGTATTACTCTATCATAGACAATAGTTTGTATGAGTTGTGCATGTTGCAGAGACCTTAAACTTCGCAAAATAAAAGATAAAGATGTTTGATTTATTAAAATAAAAAAAAATGGGCGATTTAATATTTAGTATGCCCACCTTTAGCGTCAATCACAGATTGACATCTAGCCGTCATGCTTTCGACTAAAGTAGCTGCAAAGTCGAGCCCAATTTGCTCCCATTCCTGTTGGATCAGTGCCTTCAACTCATCCACATTAGAAATGGTATGCCTCTGGGATGCAAGACACTTCTCCAGCTCCCACCACACATGCTCGATAGGGTTCAAATCAGGGCTTTGAGCTGGCCAGTAATCAAAGCCGCTGATTTGATGACCCTCCTTCCACTAACGAGCATAGGCACCTGTGTGGCAGGTAGCACCGTCTTCTTGCAAAATATAGTCCCTCTGATGTTTATCATGCAATTCTTTGAACCAAGGGTGGAAGTGCTTGGCCAAAGTATCGATGTAAACATCTTGATTCATATTACCTTCAACGATCACAAGGGGACCAAAACCCTCCGCACAAAAGCAAGCCCAGATCATTACTGATCCTTTGCCCCATTTGGTTGTTTCGAGCATGCTTCTTTGATCATATCGTGTGCCTTTCTTTCGAATAACTCGAGCAGCGCAATCATTGTTCACGACCCGTAAACGTGCCTCATCGGACCATACTACTCCTTTCCATTGGTCAATGTCCCAATTGACATGGCGAAGAGCCCAATTCAACCTGGATTCTCTATGACGGTCAGTAAGAGTTGGCTTATGAGCTGCCCAGTATGAATTGAATCCCTTCTGAGCCAGATAGCTGATGATGGTCTTTTTGTTGACGGTCAAACCAAACGTGGCAGCATAGGCTTGAACCTGAGAAAAAGTAGCAAATGGTTCCTTCTGCACATATCGAACAAGCAATTTGATATCGGCTTCTGATCCCTTGGGCTTTCTACCTGGACTCTTGCGTTTCTCAAAAGACTCATTTTTCTCAATTCCAACCACTATACTTCGTGCAGACTTCTTGTTTACACCTGTTAGTGCTTCAATGTCCTTATACTTCATTCCAGACTTTCGAAGAAAATAAACACCTCCCCGTACAAAATCATTATAATAGGCGTTCTTACGAAACTCAGAGCTTTCGTTTGATGTATGATTCATGTTGTTTTACTTAGAAAAATGATGAGAAATAAAGGAAAGAACACCAACGTTCTTCAGGAATTTAATGCATATTTAATTTAGGACTAAACACTTTTGGGTGCGACTGTAGAATTGTGTCTTAAATAAATGTCTTGATTTAATGATGCATCTAGCTTACGATACATCAAAATTGATGAAGCTCTTATCGGCAGAGACTTCAGTAGCATAATCTGGACGACATTTAGCAAGAGGGTGAGAAGCTGAAAAGAGCACATTATCAAACCTGACAAAAAAAAAAGTAAGCCATTGACTGTTATTTCTCTAAAACCTTGCTCTCTTACCCACGAGAGTCATGGTCGTCTGTGACTCTAAAGAGGCATCCCCACACAGCCTCAAGAATACTTTCTACTTTCTTCTCTCCAATCTCTTTCTTCGTCTTCGTGACTTTGTTTACCCTATTTTAGATGCATTAGACGATTGCTCCACTAAAGTTTTTGTGTGTATCATACTTACAGCATCATCAGACTCTCTACAACTCGAGACACAGCGCCATCTTCTCTGATAAAAATCTTGTATAGCTCGGACTTCAACTTCTTTGAATCCTTGTCATCATCATAATTCTATTTATATACTGATTAAGTATTGCTGGAAAGTTAGAACAGCTCTAATAATGACATACTGCAAGGATATCCAAGATTTCAACCTTTAGTGTAGAGTTTAGACAAGCAGGCTTCCCAAAAACTTTCGTTCTAAAGTGCCTACAAAGATCCTCCATTTTTCTAGCACAAAAGACGCCAGCAAGATCAGTATCGATGCGCTTGTTGAGCTTCAAAATGCCATGCATGACGCTAAAAGACTGATGTTATAGATAGCTAAAAAAAATGACCCAAAACTTACAGCCATCTGTTCATATCATCGCGAAAGCAGCTAGTACTGTTGTAATGCTGCTGAAGATAGAGGACGGATTCATTGGCAAAGGCATTCATTGCCTTGCCCACATCGTATCCTTCGAACACGAAGCGACCTTCATCTTGCTTACAGACACTAAAGCCTTCAAGACTACATCGACATTTAGCTGTTTATTTCTTTTCTGGTATAGACATACAGTCAATAGAGATGTATTCAAAAAGTTTCACCCTGAAATTTATCTGTGACTGACAACTATTCTTCAACAAATAGACTTGCATAAATCAAAATGTCATAGTATGCTTGGGAAGAAAAGGAGCTTTCTAACCATGAGATCCTGGTTCATGCAAGTCTATTTGTTGAAGAATAGTTGTCAATCACAGATAAATTTCAGGGTGAAACTTTTTGAATATATCTCTAGCTTAAGCGCCAAACTTTTTTTTTCCACTGCGTAATTTATTTTTTTGAAAGTACGCCAAATTTTTTTTTAAAAAATGCGCAAATAATTTTTCTCAAAACATAGGACAGAGCAATATGAAGGTTCATTGCTCTTGCCATTTTGTATAAAAAGTAAATGACCAAAGCAAAGAAAATGATTGGCCATCTGTTGACAAATAACCGTCGCACTTTAAATCTTACTTTTTAATTCTTCTTTTTTGGTTAACAGCACTTTTGTTTTAGTTTTAGTATAAATTGCTCAATTTGTCTTTTAAAGTTACTTGCCGTTAAAAACTTGACTCTGACAAGAGTACTTGGTTACTTGAAGAATTAAATCCAAGCCATAAAGAATAATCTCAGTATAAGAACTGGTACATCGCTCGATTGAATACAATTGAACAACATAAAAAAGAATTGGATGATTCCCACAGTCATCCAACTCGCATATTAACACTGGAATCTTCTAACAGAGCTGCAATCTAATGGCTATTTGATACAAGAACTGTTTGAGAAAACAGACCATCGTTGGTTAAATTGAGCTTTGCTAAATGACATTTATTTCTTAATTATGGAGTTAGTCATACCTTAACCTTAAATTACACTTGATGAAATATAAGCTATATGTCAAGAACCTAAAAAAAAATATATCGTTGCATTCTCTATGCTAAGCAAAGTGGCTGCCAGAGATATCTCTGACTTTTGAGAGTATGCACATATTACCTTGTTTCTTGAATCAATAAAAAAAAGAGAGAGCCAATCCAAGCAGATTGTTAAGCTTGAGTTGCAACAAATGTACACTTACGGCTCTCTCGAAATCATAACAACTCAAACAAACTCTGGCTCATAAACAAAATATATCTTTCGCATCGAAAAGTGAAAGCAGGTAATGAAATTTTCATTGAACAAGCCTACAACTACTCTCAGTTTATAAACAATCATCGTATTTTTATTAGCAAAGCAAGATTTTAAATGAAAATTTATAAAGTTTGAAAAGGGAAACACTGCATTACAAAAGAAAGAGAGTTTATATTTGACTTACAAGTTAAAAGAGAGACATTTGAAGCTTACCTGTACTTGATGAATGTTAATTCACTTTTTGGGATCAATTTGTAACAGTTTGTCAACTAAATCCTTGGCTACATCGAACAATGGTTTGGATTTGACCTAGCGTGTACATAATTTATGTTCACTTAGCATCTTTCTCTCCGCCAAAAAAAAATATTACTTGCTAACTTGGCGTGGACGACCTCCTCTACTCCCCTAGGGCCCCCATAGTTCATTTCCGACAGAGAGATTTCACCCCCTCCCTTCTTTTCATGTCTTATTTGATTGGATCTTAGTTAAAGCAGTAATAGAAAGGTTATTGCTACGCTCACTCCACCGTCCACTCTCGTCATGACAGCAATTATTTCTAATATTTACTCTACCTATTCTATGTGAACATCTAAATGTCCGTGATTCCTCAGTAACAAAGGACGAACACTATGTTATGTCTTACTCTTTATAACGTTCACAGACTTTAGAAGCTTTGGTTGTCTTAAAACGATATATTTAAACAACATTTTACGCATTGCATTAGTGTTTACTTTTAAAAAACAATAAAATAGCAAAGATGAGATAAATACTCACAAGCAAGAACAAGAATGATGGACACATTAAAGAAAGCACTTGCTATACACAACCAAAATAGCCACGAGAGGCATTGGTATATAATCAAACTTAATTCAAATCAAATGAATCTTTTCCCTGTCTACTGTTGCCTATTTGACATTGAACTATCATCAGAAGAGTACACAAGCTGCCAGGGTAGATTATGCCTCTTTTTATGGACATTAGAATTGCATTTCTTTGAACGAGTATCTTATAACAAGCAATTGAATGGAGTAAATAGAGTGGACAAAAAGGACACGATATTTGGCGCGTTCAAAGGGGGACTTGAAGTGGGCATAGTAATTACCTTTGAGATTCTTTTCTTCCATAATATGAGCCAAAGCTTCCAATTAGCAGTACTTTTTTTTTGTTTTCCTTGACGCAATTTCCTTTACCTCACTGCTATTCAAAATTTTAAAAAGAGAGAGTGCATTCAACACAGTATGTAGATTGAAGCTAGTTTATCATGAATTGCAGTAGTTTGTTTATGAGAGAACAACAACAAAAAAATGAGCGTAGGAAAATGTAATAACTTTAAGGATCATTTTCTTGACTTCTTTGAAAAATTTGAGAGTGGCTAACTCAACAAAATGGTGTAAGATGCTACTCGGTATAATTAAAACACCAATTGGTCTTTGCAATACAAAGAGGAGAGGAGAGGTATTTGTATCTGTAGTCTGTACTAGTACGCTTCTTCGTTTCATAACATAAAAAGACATCAAATGTTGATAGAGCATGGTGCTCCAACTCATCGGTCAATTTTGGTCAGGTATTAGAAGAGAGAACATAACGATGAGCCATAAGAAAACCTCTGAATGAAAGCTCAAAAGAAACAGCACAGGATGTCTATATAAAGGACATAGATTGAGCTTGCTCCTTCAGAACAGAATAGAGTGTTTGAGGGGATGATTCAAAGATGGAGTGAGGTTTAAGAAAGAAGCAAAAGTGGATTTATTAATTGCTAATTCTATTTTTTCTCGCTCTAGCAAGATTATAGGCAAACACACTTTCATCAACACAATAGAATAAGCAATTCATACTTGATAAGAGCCATAGATAAATTAATTCAATCGATTTGAGCCTATGGGGGGATGATAAATCATCTAAGGAGAATATGGCATCACGTCGAGAAGTGTATAAGGTAATGAACGATCCATTTTCTTTCCGAGAAAGAGGAAGAGAAAAGGAAATCTGTTTGACTAGAAGTGCATTATTTGTTTTCAATAAAGACCTGTATTCAAACATCGTGTAAATTTATATCCTTTTTCATGTTTGAACGCTGAGATAGCTGTCAAACTGACTCTTCTCTTGATAGAAAGATATATAATGTACTTTTGAATTGGAAGCGCCAATGATTTACTTGTCTGATCGTGAGGGTTAGCTGTGTTTAACTTACAAGGATATCTTAGCAGCATTGTTCTAGATTGAAATAAAGTCAGCTTCAGTTTAAAGATGTGCTAGGTTGCTTATTCAAATGTCATTTTTTAAGCTTATCTGACTTGTTGGACAAGTCTCGCTGCAAATTAAAGAGGAGTTTGGCTGTCACAATCAAAAATACAGGAGAGTGAATGTCGGCATGAAATAGCATGGTATCTCTTAGTGTGTTTACTTCTCAACGCCCTCTAATTTACTGATCCTATTGGTTATCACATGTTTTTTTCTTTTTACTGATAGATAAGTGAATGGAGAGATGCCAGGCTCTGATTGGATGACTGGTTTTTTTTTTCAGTGTGTATTTGAAGTAAATAGAACGTAATGATCATTTTCTCCCTCTTTTTTTTCTCTCTCTCTTTATCAAAGTCAAATCAACTACATCTTGAAACTTTGTCACCCAGACAACCTCAAAGGCAAGTAACAAAATACTCTTCTTTAATAATGCTCTTATCTAACTTGCTTTGTCGTGTATAGCCTAAAAATCTGCAATCTACGCAAGTCTATTATTGCACCAAGAGCAAAAAAACGTTATCTACAAAAAAGAAGAAAATGCGCGTGCCTTTCCATCTACAAAACTACAAAACTACAAAACTACAAATGCTTTCAAACTCTCTACAAGTCCTTTTTAAGCGTTCTCTCTGCTCTCTCTCTGGTCTCTCTCTTCTTCTCTTGGTGCTTCTGCCTCTACTTCAAGCTTGATGGGGGGTAAGGACAAAGACTGATGCTGCCTTTCCTGATCCTATATAAAGTGGCTTACGACCGGAATCTAGTCCATTTTCGCGAACGACCCTCGTTTTCTAGTATTGGGACTGAAGTCGGAATGACTGAGGGCAATTACGCCGCCTGATCTGTTAACACTATGAGCGTGTCCTGTAGGGATCTGGGCAGAGGAAGCGGGTACAGACATACTTGTACTATTCCTCGTTAGTTGACTGGTATGGGGTTTGCTAAGGATTTGGGATAGTGCGAACAGAACTGAGTCTTCTTTGGCTTATTCAAAAAAAAAAAAGTAAGCCAAGGAAGGCTTACCCTCTGCGTTCTTACCTTTCTTGTCTTGCTTTGTTGTTGGAGGTGACTCTATTACTAAACAACTCAAGACTTGTCTTTACTGATGACTTGCTGTGTCTCTGGTTCTTTCTTCACTTCTGTCTCTATATTTGCTTCCAACAGTACCTGTTTCTATTTTTCTTTGTACTCTTGTCTTTATTGCTAAACATTAGCTGTCTGTTTTTTATCTTTCTGTTCGGGCCAAGCTTAATCCCGACTGCTTACATCAACTATCTTCATCTTGTTGCTTATAAATAGAAAACAAGTGTCAATAGACTTACCATTGCTTTCTGGTTTACCAAGCAAATCACTTTATTAATTCTCTTTCATCCCTTTGGAAAATATAATTTCTTTTTTATGCTCTTGAATAGTCAATTTCACTTGAATAAACATGAACTACTATTCAACAAGTTCTATTCAATGAATCATTTCTATCTCTTCAAACTCAAAAATGTGATACCTCACAAAGAAACGTATGATTTTAGTTTGCAGGAAAGAATTAACTTTTGCCTTTGCCAATAAGCCTGTATACATGTTGTATACGTTTAAGCATAAAACGGTGTAACCTGCTGTCCTAAAGAGTTTAAGGTTTGCAGGAACAATAAGATGTACAAAAACCAATACACACAATTTTGTCTTCTTTTCTTTCTTCTCCCTTCATTGTTTATCAGACATAAAGAAGAAACATGGCTTTAGTAATAAACAAAAAGAGACTACAAAAATCAGTCTTTTTTTTTTACCTTTTCTATCTTTACAAATAAATTAACTCTTTTACTCTTTCCTTTAGTCATCCAAATGGAAAAGCACTGAAGAAGACAATGTAAGATGACGAGAAATCTATAGAAAAAAATATAAAGAACTACCCTAACACATTTATATAGTCGATGTTAGCTGACTGGCGAGTCGTGGGCAATCAAACTTGCCATTCTATGCGTAGTCATGCTAGATCTTATCCTCCTTCCAGACGAGGTTCACTTTCAACTGAAATAGACGATGGTGGATGGAGACTGTTCAAAGGGTTTCAATGGAAAGATAGTACAAGCGAGAGAGAGCTCACCTTTCAATTCGATCTCTCTTCTTCCATTGGGCCCCTTTTTCGACGGAGCCAAAGTTTTTCATTTACAGGACAAGATCCTCATTTATTTGGCTATGATCATTTTTCAAGAACTCAATTTTCCACATCCATCCTAGATAAAGTAGATGAGCAAAGCCCTCATCAAACTTTTGCACAGACAAAGCTGAATGTCTCCATGGCCAGTTCTAGACGCTCTTCTGTTAGTGTTGGAGTTCCAATCAATGAAGGTCATCCATTATTGGATTCAGGAATAATTCCCAATGGAGTACCAACCGAGTAAAGTAACACACACACATCCTTTAGAAATTGGCATATAGGCTTACAATTTTTTTGGGTCATTTAATGCATAGGGTTTCTATAGAAGAAGAAGCACAAGTGTCATCCTCTCCATCTTCAGATCACATCTTACTCTCAGAGACTTCATCCAACTCAAGTAACCATCAAGTCAATTTGAGACCAAGCGTGTCTGAAGGAGCTTTATCAGGCAAAGGCATTCCACTCTCTCGAGTACCATCGCATGTACCTCTCTATATGATTGAATTCAAGTCGGGACGTACCGGTTTCTATTACCTGTCTGATGTGTCCTTATCTCTTGAATATGATGATCTTGTTATTGTAGAGGCAGATCGAGGTCGAGATTTAGGCAAGGTGGCTACACAAGTGTTGACAGCTGACCAAGTGGTCTTGTTAGATAAACGCCATTCAGCAGCAGGACAAAAGCATGATGTATCTGTCAAGAGAATTCATCGGCTGGCTACTCTGAATGAGGTGCAGATGTTGACGACAAAAGAACTGGATGAACAAAAGGCGCTTTCTCTTTGTTTGCAAAAGATAAAGCATAGAAAATTAGAGATGGAGATTGTAGATGCAGAATTTCAATGGTATGAAATCAAAAGAGCAAATGAGGATTCAATATGATAACACTTTCTTAAGGGATCGCCGTAAATTGACGTTTTATTTTATTGCTGAAAAACGGATTGATTTCCGAGAATTGGTTCGAGAATTATTCAAGACTTACAAAACTCGTATTTGGATGTAAGTAATGAATACTAGTATTTATTTTTTGCCTTTTTTTATTAAGGAGTTTGTTTATTTTATGATAGGTGTTCAGTAAACCAGACGATTAAATAATAATAAAAAAACACAGGCTTATAAAGTTCTATAGTGAGTGAGTGAGAGAGGGTATATGTTTTCTTTATACAATACTAGAATGTTAAAGACCAAATACGTGTTGTATAGTCCTCTGAACAAGTAGCAAACTGGAATTTCAAAAACAATTAATTTAGATGTTCAAGATAAAAACAAAAAATCCTTTTCTTTCTTTCTTACCTGATCTAAGGTATATTTGTTCCAAGACACGCCTGTCACTTTTTGTGTATGTCCTTCAAACAGATACGCTTCTCTTTCAGGCTCTTGTGTGTCCCAGACAAAGCAATGCTTATCAAATGATCCCGAAGCCAAGAATCGATTATCGGGGGATAAACAGATCTTGATATCAAATGAACTCACTTTATAATCAGGATGTTGGAAATAGAAGGCAGGCTTAGAGAGATCAGAGAGATAATGCATATAGATACGATTGTCCATACAAGCACTATACAGTCGTGTGCCTGTACTGTCTATCTTGAGGTCTGTGATGCCACTTAGCTTGCCGCTTTCAGTAACAAAGGTGGTGGAAGACAGAACAGCAGGAGATTTTCTGGCACGTAGATCCCATAGTTTGATCGATCCATCTGAACTGCCACTGGAGATGATTTTTGTGTCGTCTGTATGCATATAGAGCGCACATGTGACTGATCGAATCAATAGGGGTTGAGGTCCAGTTTTTCGTCTCCTCGTTTGTGAATCTTGTCCTTTGTGTGCTTCTGATACCGTAAGATGAGGACTACAGACTTTGACTGTACTGTGTTCAGCTGTAAAAGAGAAATAAGCTTAATATAAGCGATTTTTCTTTTCGACATGTTCATCCATGTTTACCCCCATTTTCCTCTCTCTGTTGCTCTCAGCAT
>JAIWNE010000008.1:0-2500 GCA_025331445.1 Blakeslea trispora | reverse complement strand
CTAATCAAAATTAAGCATAAAGAGCACGGAATTAAATCAATCAGAAACACTGCGATTTATTCAACTGGACCACATTCAAGTGTACATAAGCACAACATACACACAGACTTTCTTTGAGTTCTTGAATTTCTCATCTCTACACCAAACATAAACAAGAAAGTCTTGGGCTGAAACTTGATGTTTACATTTTTCATGACTCCTTTTTCAAACAAAAATAAACCTGCTTTACAATACCATTCGCTTCTAGCTTTCATGCTGATAACAAGAAAAAAAAAGAACTGGCTATTCTAGATGATGAAACTAGATGAAAAGTTCTCAAGAGCCTCATGCATTTATCTCAAACACGTAGCATGGAAAGCACACTTGTGGCTATTGCTTTATTCTCTAGTCTTTTTTTTTCTCACGATTACTATCTTGGAACGAATTTTGGAAAGACGTCTTTACTTCCTTTTTTTTTTTTTTTCTCTTGGCGAAACATGACATAGATAGTATTCAGTTCAACAGAGCTATTGAGTATGTTGGAATATAAAAAAAAAAAAGCTTACCAAACGCGACTGTAGGACAAGTTCCCTTGCCTGGTTACTTCAAGAATATCCTTTTTTGTCAGTTAGCCCGCCTGGTTACTGAAATGTTTAAAAAAGGAAGATGAAAAAGTAAACACAAAAGTATAAAGCCGGCTTAAGCAATAGTGATGTCATGAGTTAACAACTCTTTAAGGCATGAATAGGAAATTGATAGACAGATTTTTCTAGAGTAACGTCATTGATATACATACATAGAGGTGCTACAAGTAAATCTTGTTTTCAAAAAAAACTATATATACATGGAATAAGACGCGTATCAATTCCCTTTTTTTCTTTGTTCTTTACTTGAATATCTATATTATCAAACATGTTGTCCTCTCACTCTGCTCCTCGTGGTCTCCTCACTGTTAACGTCATCGAAGCTCGTAACCTTCACAAGGAAGACATTGCTGGTCACAACGACCCTTACGTTGAACTCTGGCTCGATGAAGACTACAAGCAACGTTCTGACGAAGTCAAGAACACTGAAAACCCCGTCTGGAACCAAACTTTCACTTTCAACATTGAAGAAGGTTCTTCCAAGCACAAGCTCTACTTGAAGGTCCTCGATAAGGATGTTGCTGGTTCTGACAAGATTGGTAGCGCTCATCTCGATGTTGCTCCTGCCTTCAAGGGTGAAATGATCGATACCTGGGTTAAGCTCCCTGCTATGTTGGGTCTTAGCAGCCACGGTGAAGTCCACATCTCTGCTGAATTCGTTCCCCAATAATCTGTATAATTCTTATTCCTTTAATCGAATTCAAGCTTCTCCTTTTCTTTAAAATGTAATATAAATATATACCTCTTTAAGAGTAGTAAATAAACTGTATTCGATTGTCCAAAAAAAAACATAAAGTGTAATTGGCAGGAAAGAGCCTGAATGTCGTTTTCATTGTGGTATTTGATTTTGCTTAACTATGACACATGTACAATAAACACGAAACTATGTCAGACTATCTCTCTCAAAGAAAAAACTGTATGCCTTGTCAACATTAACGTCTCCAAAACCATTGAAAAACATACTACAAATGAAATTCTATGGAAAGAGAGACTTATGGCTTTAGCATTGAGCAGCCTCTTGGGTTGTCAATGATAGTAGTCTTACTAGAGATATGCAACTTTAAAAAAAAATTCTGATTTTACTGCTAAGAATACAGACAACAACAACAATGAAACAGGTTTGCCTGAATAGTTCCATTTCTACTCAAGAGAGTTTTCTATTGATTTATAGTTTCAAATCACCAACTGTTTTCTTTTTCTTTCGCAGGAAAAACATCTATCAGATGTACTGTGTGTTTAATGCTGTTTTTTTTTTCATAAAGGAAGAGAAAAAGAAAGAACATGCAAAATCTTTGTTATACAAGTTTCTTTTTAGAACGTAAATAGAACGATTCTTTTTTGTTTACATATTAAAACCAACAGATTCATCGCCTGAAAAACTAACTTCAGACGAATCTCTCATATTCATACACCTTGTCTTTGGATGCACAGCGTTTGTGAGATGCCTTGAAGGTCTTGCAGGAGAGACAGGTAAAGTCTTGCTTGTCAAATTTAGCAATGCTCTTGGAATTGGCAAGAGCGATGTCATACCTTTAGCTATCCAGAACATAAGGTTGACTGGCAAGAACATACAAGTAACTAAAAATGACTTGCGTTGATCTTGCTCGATGCTGTAACAGATAAATTGATCGAAATCATTTACTTTTTGGTCAATCTCCACAAATTTATCCTCAGACCATGAGCGTAATGCAGACTCTTTTCTTTCGTATCGCTTCATTGCCTTTGTCAATTGCTGAATGGTAGGTGTGATGCCTTGAGCCACCTAACAGGAAAAAATCAATGGTTTAACATGATGTTTTCGCCTTTATATATTTCTCTCTCTCTTTTTTTTTCACCTTTTTACCTGTCCTAAATCCTTTTTAGTAGCAAATGCTTGT